>JANBXA010000328.1:19217500-19340000 GCA_030556225.1 Cricetiscus sungorus | reverse complement strand
ATTTTTAACGACTCCTTTTAGTGATGTCTAAATAAAATCGGTATCCAATGGAAGAATTAAGCAGCACCCACACATACCTCAAGGGTGAGAATTTTATGAAAATGAACAGCTTTCTACTCCAAATAGCACTGGGAGTGGGCGGGTGGAGGAGGGGCACTGCTGATGATGAGGAATGGGTGGTCTCCATGGAGAAGGTGACGTTTGTAAAACAGTGCTTTAAGTAAATAAAACTTGCCAGTGAAGTTAAGTCCGATCCAAAAGAGAAGACGAGAAGACATCCGTTATGGCCCAACCCTATACTCTATTCCCAAAAACACATATCCTACCACCCCTCTCCTCACACCGTTAGAGGAAGCCTCGCAGGAGAATGGGGAGATTTTACAGGTCTTGATGAGTTTAGAAATAACAGCTTATTTTATCAGCTGTCACCAGGATCTGCAACCCTCTGTAGGCAGAATACCTCCCCACTGATGTCCCCACCATGGCCCCAAGACCTGTGAATATGTGGTGTCTCATGGCAAAAGCAGCTTTGTGAGTAGAGATGACAGAATTTAAAATAGGGAGGTGAACCCCGGCTGTATGGATGAGCCTAACTGGTCACACGAGCCCTTAAAGGCATAGAGCCTTTCTAGCCACAGTCCTGAGACACCGCAGATAAAAATGTAACAGAACACGGAGCAGGGGGAGACCCACCCGCCGCAGCTGGAGGGAACCCCGGAAAAGGAGGAAAGAGCATGAGCAGCCAACGGGAAACACACTTAAGGGCATGGGGTTCCTCCTTGGCATCCACAAAGCTGCTGCTCCTGGCTTCCAAGGGGTGTGACACTGACCCACGGGACTATGAGAGGGAAAGTGACGTGTTTCAAGCCCATGTTTGTAATGTTTGTTCCGGGGCTGAACAAGGGAAGCCTAAGTAAGTTCACACTTGACACCTGCACAACCCGGGGGCCTCACCTAAAATACCGACGTTAAAACGAACTATTGGGCGGTCACATGACCAGGCCATCACTCCACGAGCACGTGCAGCCCAAGCTGCAGGACCGCGGAGACTAAAGAATTCCCATGGTGCTTCTGGGAAAGGCCGCGAGTTGAAGGGCAGACTGGGTGGTTCCTCGAGGCTAAATCAGCAGAGCAGATGTCTCCAGCTCTGACTGTAGTTTGTTTTAGGAAGGGCTGATAGAGATGCTAGGCTTCCAGTTGTGTGTTCCTCTCTTCTGTGTGATGAAATCTCACATCTAAGTAATTCACTTCTCACAGGGTGTGGCCTCAACCACTGCCTACCTTTTAATCACCCAACATTTGTCTCGGGTGTCAGGCCCGTTGTCATGGTATCACAGTGCTATGCTTAAGTAACTCCTGTTTTATTCTATAAGGACTCCATATCTCAATAGTGATGATACTGACAATTCAGATATGACAACTGCTGGTGGGTGTGGCCGGGGAACCCCCAGGCTCATGACCCAACCTCTTTCATGTGACTCCAGGACCATCTTATCCTAGTGGTTCCTCAGATCGTCTTTCTAGAATAGGTAAACTTTGACCTGGGCTCCAAACCCCAAATATAGCATCTGGCTCGCAACTGCCCCTCTTCCAATGAAAATGAAAGTTTTCAAACTGGACAGTGGTGACACATGACTTTGATCCCAGCACTCAGGAGGCAGAGGCAGGTGGATCTTTGTGAGTTTGAGGGCAGTATAGAGAGTTCCAGAATGGTGAGGGCTACACAGAGAAATCATGTCCTGAAAAACAAACGAAAGAAATAAAGGAAGGAAGGAAGGAAGGAAGGAAGAAAAAGAAAGAGAGAAAGAAAATGGAAGTTTTCTTCTCTCTCTCTCTCTCTCTCTCTCTCTCTCTCTCTCTCTCTCTCTCTCTCTCAGTGCCTTGATGAAATCCAGAGCCTTGTGCGTCCTAGGCGAGCACACTATACTGAACTCTACCACCTGTGATATAGAGGATTAAAAGCCATATTCATGTATCTATTTATTTAGCTTATTTTATAGGTGTGTTTTGCCCATATGTAATGTCTGTATGTGTGCAGGGCCCACTGATACCTAAGAGAGAGTCAGATCCCCTGGAACTGGAGTTACAGATGGTTGTGAGTCACCATGTGGGTGCTGGGAATTGAACCAGAGTCCTCTGTAAAAACAGGTGCTCCTTCCGAGAGTCCTGTGGAGGAGGGGGAGGAAGGATCGGAGGAACCAGAGGAGTCAGGAACACCAAGAAAACATGTCCCACAGAATCAATTGTCTGGGACTCATAGGGGCTCGCAGAGATCAGGGAACCCGTAGGAGTCTGACCTAGGTCCTCTCTGCATATATGTATGGCTGAGTAGCTTGATGTTCTCGCGGGACTCCTAACTGTACCAGGCTACCAGGCTGTTTTCATTTGGGTCAGCTCCCAGATAATGACGCGGAGGGAGAATTATTAGTTTTGAATGCTCAGCCTAGCTTAGGCACATTTCTTACTAGTTCTTTTAACTTAAATAACCTATTTTGCTCTGGGGCTTTTTACTTTTTTTTTTTTTTTTTTTTTAACTTTCTTGCCGTCTCTATGTCTGGCTGATTGGTGACTGCCTGGCTTCTGGCCCTGGGCATCTCTCTTCTTCCATTTTTCCTTTTCTTGAGCCTATATTTCTCTTCCTATTTATTCTTTGCCTGCCAGCCCGGCCTAGTCTTTCTCCTGCCCAGCTATTGGCCATTCAGCTCTTTGTTAGATCAATCAGGTGCCTTAAGCGGGCAAAGTGAAACAGATGTAGCAAATCCTTATATAATTAAACAAATGCAGCCTAAACAAATGTAGCACATTGTTGCCCAGTTAAAATAATATTCCACACCACCTAACAACTGGAGCCGGGTGGTTGCTGACGGTTCTGCCTACTTCTGGGAATCTTTACCGCCTACTGGGTTCCCTTGTCCAGCCTTGATGTGATGCTATGTGCCTGGTCTTGTTGCAGCATAGTATGCCATGTTTGGTTGATGTCCCTGGGAGTCCTGCTCGTTTCTGAGGGGAAATGAGGAGGGGGGCACAGATCTGGGGGAGAGGGGAGATGTGGGAGAGACTGGGGGCAGGAAAGGGAAACTTTGGATGTAACAATAACAATAACAATAGCAACAACAGCAACAACAGGTGCTGAGCCAGCTCTCCAGCTCCAAATGGGAGTTTGAAAATGCTTGAAACCCCAGGGAGGGTCCACTGTGGGCTCCCGAACTCACTAGGATTCTCCAGCTTCATCTCCAGCAGCCCTTCCTGGGGTGCCAGGGCTTTGGGAACTGAAATCCAGCAAGTGCCCAGTGTTCTGGAAGTGTTGCTCAGCAGGGTGCCAGGCAGCCAGTGTGGCTTGAATTTGAGACACACACACACACACACACACACACACACACACACACACACACACACACACTCACACCACACACACACACACACACACACACACACACACACACACACACACACACACACACACTTCCTCCTTCTCACCAAGATCACAGTGAGATCCTCTCCAAAGCTCCTGTGGTCAGCCACTGTTTAGCTGGAAAGCGAGCGCCCCCTACTGGTGTAAAAGTGCCATATCCGCGTGTGTTTCTTTGAGATCAGGACCTCCAAATAACTGCACTCCCATCTAGGAAGAACTCCCCAAACATAGAGTTCTCAGCAATGTCGCCAATTGGGTCCGCCTTTGATGTAGACAAAAGGAGCCTGTCCTTGAGCAAGCTTTGGAAAATCAAAATCTTTATAAACACCACCTCCCACAAAACGCAGCAAAGCCCACGGGGACTCTGGCACAGAGTGGCCCTAACTCTAACTTCTGCCTCAGAGAGTGCTACTGTACAGGCTCCAAGCACAGGCTCCTCCACAGAGCTGTGGCCTTGAGACTGGAGGCTTTGCCCAGAGCTGATAAGGTTTGCAGGCTGTTCAGCTGCGCATGCAGGAGCACTAAGAAAGACCATTCAAAATAGTCTTTAAGCCCCTCTTGACAGAGCTCAGCACCCATTTCCCATTAGTGAGTCCAGAAAATCCCAGAAGGGAACAGCCACTTGTGGCAAATGCCTCTGACATCTAAACAGCACTTTTCAATGTCAAGCTGTTTGTGCCACTGTAAAGGAGTTTTGGTTTGGTTTTTTTTTTTTGTTGTTGTTTTTTTTTTTTGTTTTGTTTTGTTTTTTTTGACTTTTTTTGTTTGTTTGTTTTTGTTTATTATTATTGTACTTTATTTTTGTTGGCAGGGGGTACACCCACACCACAGTTGTTTGGAGGTCTGAGCATAACTCTGAGGTGTTGGTTTCTCCTTCCGTCATGTGGATCCTGGGCATGCGATTCAGGCTTGCCAGCAAGTGTCTTCAGCAGCTGAGCCACCCCAGTGGCCTGTTTGTGTCACTTTAAAATTGTGTACACAGATATAGGGGACCCATGAAACCTTGTGCAAAGCAACGGCCAATTCTGCTACTTCTCTAGAAAATCGTGACACTGCTGCCCGGTTCTGGTTTTATTCTAGAGACAGGGTCTTGCAGTGCAGCCCACATTGGCCTCAAACTCAATATTTAGGTCGGGCTGGCTCGCAGTCCTCCTTCCTCAGTTCCCTAAGTAACTTAGTGGCATCTATGTGAGTGTCACCATACCCAGCTCCATGTAGCTTCAAGGGACAGTGAATAGCATGCAAGCAGCAACAGTTGCAATAATAAAACTGAAACATTTTTGTGTACTTTATGCTAATCTCTTATGGAAACTTCTTGCCATGTAAATTAAAATGTGTGGATTTCTGGTACAATTCAAGACTTGCATTGACCATTTTTAAAACGGTCAATATTTAAAAGTAATTAAATGATATTTTAAATGATTAAAAAAGTTTATTGTTTTTTTTAACTGTCCTTACTTCTTCAAATGACTGTGGCTTATCTATCTACACACACACACACACACACACACACACACACACACACACACACACACACACCACCACACCCTATGTGTCTGTCATCCTTTGTGGAATTGCCTCAGGCCCCGTGGACATTAGGGAATTATTACTGTTGAGTTTTATGAATAGTAGACTTGTTTAAACAGGCCCTAGATGCCATTTTGGTTCATAGAATGGTTGGGGGAAACGTTCAGACTATTAAACTCTGAGTTGGCTCTCTGACTTGGGTACAGGGAGGAAAGATGCCTAGCTTGGCATTGCAGACACAGCTAATGACACCAAGATCAAGAGAGTGAGCCTGAAGTAGAGGAAGTGGACTTGATGGAGGAGCCTGGGTTAAGCTTAAGAATCTGCAAGGCAGATTGCAGGAAACCCCCATCCAGGCCCCAGCCAATATGAGGAAACTGCAGCTGCCCCTGTGACCCCCTCAGGCTTTCTAGACCAACTGCCCCAAAGAACTAAAATTTCCCAGAATCCCATTGTAACCTTCCCTCCTCTATCAGGCTATGGGAACAAAGGGGCCCAAAGAACTAAATATCCCCAGGAATCCCATGCTGGGGAAAGGGAAAGGTTTTGCTCCTGGTGCCAGTCACAGGAGAAACTTGCTTCCCAGAAAGAGTTTCCCCTCCGTGCTGACAACTTAAATCAATGCATATTTCCTGGCTTTCGTTTAACCTTTTCTATAAAATTTTGGCTCTTCTATGTGAAAAGCAAAAAATTCTAGAGTTCAGTATGCTTTGCCCTAAGCTACTCCATAGTGTTCAAAAGGGTGTATTTTTTTGTATATGGTATGCCTCCCTGAGAAGCCCCATTTTACATATAGGGTTTTTTTTTTCCTGGACTAGAACTCACTTTGTAAACCCAGCTGGCCTTGAACTTACAGATATCCACCTGCTTCTGCCTCCCTAGTGCTAGGCTCAAAGGTGTGGGCCATGATGCCTGGCACATGCAGCTTTAAAATATTTCTTTTTTACTTTGTGCTTTAGTGTTTTGCCTGCACGTGTGTGTGTGTGTGTGTGTGTGTGTGTGTGTGTGTGTGTGTGTGTGCAATTCATGCATGCCTTCTGCGCTTGGAGGCACCAGAGAGGGAATTTGATCCTTGGAACTGGATTCACAGACGGTTGTGAGCCATCATGGTGCCGCAAGGAACCGAACCTAGGTCCTTTGCAAGAGCACCAAGTACTCTTAACAGCTGAGCCCCCTCTTCTTGACTCTGTCTTGAGTGTAAACACTCTGCCTTGGTGGGCACCAATACCACCATATGTCCAGTGCCACCCATGAGAGACTAACTTACAAGACACTTAAGCTTGAAAGTAAAAAGAGGGCCTCTCTATAAATGCACCCAAGGAAATTGGGAACATATGGGCACACGGGTGTGTTAAAATCCTACCGGGAACAACAGCCCCCACGACTGATCAGATGCACCAGACCAAGAAAAGGGGCACTCCCTCACCTGACCCCATGCAGAAGAGGATGCCCAACACTGTCACGGCCATGGCCCCACTGACCTGTCGTCTGATATCTGGTGGGTGTGGTAAGGGACCAAGAGTCAGAGGACATCTGACCCTTCCAGAGGCTAACTCAAATGCATTGTCTGTCCACCTAGTGTTTGTTTATCTGGATCTGGCTCTGCCCTTTCTCTATGGCTTCCAAAACTCCATAGCTTACCTCTTACCTCTGTGCCTCACCTAAACCCTGAGACTTGGATGAAGCCTGTGTCCCTGTGACTTTACACTGTGGAGGTATCTGCAGCAAGACCACTGGCAAGTCCACTGTCTGACCCAGTGCCCTCTTCCCCTCCATCCTCTTTGCTGCCTTATCAGCCTCGTGTGTCTGCCTCTCAGACAGCCTTGCTTGAACTCTGGTGCAGCCTCTTTAGCCATTCTGTAGCAGACAATAACAAAAAGTGACTAAGACAGCATAATACATTTGATATTTATTTTATAACAAGTAAAAAATAAATACTTGCTGGTTTCCACATGTTGGCTCCTTCATAAAATAACTTGTTTAAATGTATTTTTATTCTATTTGTGTGTCCGTGCATTTATGTGCACATGTGTGGGTACATGTACATGGTTGTGGAGGTCGGAAGTTGATGTCAAGTGCCTCCTTCCAATGTTCTCTACCTTTTGCTTCTGAGACAGGGTCTCTCAAGGTCAATCAACCTTGCTGATTGATGAGCTAGACTGGCTGGCCAGCACCCTTGGGAATCATCTTGTCTCTGCACCACCCCACCCCACCCCAGTGCCAGGGTAGTAGGTGTTCATGGGCATACCAAGCTTCTTTCGTGGGTGCTACAGACCTGAACTCAGGACCTCGTGTCTGGGCAGAAAGTAGTCTACTGTGATGGTTAACATTCCATTTAAAGTTTAGACATACTATGTTTGAGAGACCAAAAAGAAAAGAGAAAAAAAAATGCCTTTAACACACAAGCCACTGCCTGTACCCTAGCAGCCAGCCTACCTCCCTTTTTCCCAGACGTTGTGGACTATTCTTAAATTAACTGATCTCGTAAAATTTGCTGGTCTTGCAAGATAATAGGTCATAAAACAAACTGCTATTTCTGCTTTTGTAGTTAAATTTGCTTACTCTGCTCAAGGACTGGGACAACGCCGGGCATGTATGTTCAAATCAGACCCTGCCTACTCGTAGACGGAATACATGTAATCTTGTAGTGTTTTGACTTTCTAAGCCTTGGGCTGATATGCCAAGGGGCTGCAGAACATTCCCACTCAAGCCACGTCTCTGGCCCCCCAGTGAGGATTCAATGGGGTTCAGCAATGGTGCTAGGGGTGAAGTTACCAGATGAGAAGAGGCACCATCATACTCCCCAGGATGGAACCATGGGAGGAGGGCCAGCTCCAGACAGGCAGTAGGGTCACAGACCTGAAGATTCCAGATAAAATGGTTTTTCTCAATCTGGAAGTAATCTTGGGAGAGCTCCTCTTGGTAATTTGGGCTGCTTTAGAATCACCATATGTACTGGGTGGTTTTGTGTGTCAACTTGACACAAGCTAGAGTCATTAGAGAGGAAGGAGCCTCAGCTGGGGAAATGCCTCCATGAGATCCAGCTGTAAGGCATTTTCTCAATTGGTGATCAGTGGGGAGGGCTCAGCCAGTGGTGCGTGGTGGGTGCCATTCCTCAGCTTCTGGTCCTGAAGGTAAGCTGAACAAGTCATGGGAAGCAAGTCAGTAAGCAGCTCCCCTCTGTGGCCTCTGCATCAGCTCCTGCCTTCAGCTTCCTGCCCTGTGTGAGTTCCTGTCCTGACTTCTTCAGTGATGAACAACAATGCTGAAGTGTAAGTCAAATAAGCTCTTTCCTCCTCAGCTTGCTTTGTGGTCATGGTGTTTCTCTGCAGCAATAGAAACCCTAAGATGATGGGAGATGTTATTCTGTAAATATGTTTCTCATACTGGTTAATGAATAAAGCACTGTTGGCCAATAGGAAAGCAAGATAGGTGGGGCTAGGAGACTAGGAGGAAAGAGGAAAGAGTTAGGAGGAGTCAACATGGAGAGCCTGGAGAGAACGGCATGCTGGCCCGCTCTGGGATAAGATGACCATGTGGAAATACTTAAGTAGAAATGAATTAATCATTAAGACAGAGCTAGCCAATAAAAAACTAGTACCTGGCCCATAGTAATTATATCAAATACCGAGTCTCTGCGTATTATTTGGGGCTATCACGACGGTGGGACCAGGCGACCAGCGGCGTACCCGCTACACTAAGATACCATTTTACTTATCTTTTTTTATTGCTTTGACCAAGTACCCAACAAGAAGCAGCTAAAGGAGAAAGGGTTCATTTGGTTCACAGTTTGAAGAGACACAGTCTATCATTGTGGGGAAGGCATGGGTGGCATCAGGAGGCGGAGGTAGTTGGTCACACTGCATCTGTGTCAGGAAGTAGAGAGCAGGCAGAAGTAGGGCTGGGCTATAAAACCTGGAGCCCCACCTCCAGTGACTCACTTCCTCTAGAAAATTCCACCTCCTAAAGGCTCCACAGCTTTCGGAAACAGCACCACCTGCTGGTAACCAAGTGTTCAAACACACGAGGAGCCGGTGGGGGATGTTTCACATTCAAGCCACAATCGTGGTACTTGAGAATGACAGAGGATCTACACACTACTTGCATTGGCTCCTTCCTGCTAATGAGACACTGGGACATGGCTGCCCTGGTCAGTAGACGGTTGGCAATGAAGCTGCATCTCTGGTATCTTCCAGTTTCTCCACAAAACATTCCTTCCTGCACTGTAGTCAGTGTACGCATGGGACTGTCCAGTGGAGGGGGGGTCCCTCAGATTTCCAGGGCAGAAGTGCAGCCCACAAGACTGCCACCAAGAAAGGCTTGCCCGTGTCACCAGGTGGTGCCGTCCTCAGATCCCGGCTCCTCGGAGAGAACCCGAGGTGGGGACTCCTATGTAAACCACAGAGTGGCCTCACACTCAGAAGTCACGAACCCAGGTGCTTCCCAGGAAGGCCCGCTAAGGTGAAGTTGGCATTTCAGTTCTGTCACCCGCATAGATCTATGACCTTAATAAAATGATGATGGCCTTTATTCCCTAGAGGAGACAGTTCTGATGGCATGCAAGATAGAAATGCTAATGAATGCTTTGCAGTCTCTTGAAATAGATCCAGGAGCCTGTGGCTGAGAGATGCTTACCCTGAGCCCACTCACCCACTCTGGTGCTTTCCTCCTATGTGTGGAAAATGTGAACATTAAGACAGAAGGTATGGGCACATTGAATTAAAGTCATCATAAAGCAGTGTTGGGGAGATGGCTCAGTTGGTAAAATGCTTGCCATGTGATCATGGGGATTCCTAGGACCCATGTGGGGGGGGGGGGTGGAAGGCATGGCAGCATGCACTTGTAATCCAAGTGCTGGAGAGCAGGGAATAGGAGGGGTCCTGGGGCTCACTGGCCAGCCAGGCTAACTGAATTGATGAGTTCCAGGGCCAGTGAGAAACCCTGTTTCAATAAAGTGAGGGACACACTCAATGTTGATGTCTGGCTTCAGTGTGTTTACACACATATATGCATACTATCTGCACAGGTGCACGCGCACGCACACACACACACACACACACACACACACACACACACACCAATGTCATAAAGTGGCATGCTCGATGTGGAGGCCACTTTTGTGTAACAGCTTGGCTTGACCTGTGCCCAAGCCTGGCCAATCGTCCTCTCAGGGTTGTGGTGGTCCTTTGTGATGTGATCAATACAGACACCAGTTGCTTTGAAGAGAGCAGCTGACCCTCCAGTTGTGGGGGTGCTTCATCCACTCAGCTGGGGGCCTTGATCCCTAGCTAATGCCAGTGCTGATGGCCATTCACATCTAACCACTTTCTCCACCCCTGGCCTGGCTCCTCCACCAGTATAGACAGATCCACCTCTCCAGCATCCTCTCCCTCTGCTTCTGAAGGGCAGTGCACCTCAATCTATGTTCTGTCCTGGTACTCACTTCCTTTGTGTTCTGCTGCCCTCCCCTTCCCGCCACTACCCATCTGACCTCTGCTTCCAGCTCCTCCATCCAGTCTCTGTCTTCCTTTGTCACTGCTACCCATCTGACCTCTGCTTCCAGCTCCTCCATCCAGTCTCTGTCTTCCCTTGTCACTGCTACCCATCTGACCTCTGCTTCCAGCTCCTCCATCCAGTCTCTGTCTTCCTTTGTCACTGCTACCCATCTGACCTCTGCTTCCAGCTCCTCCATCCAGTCTCTGTCTTCCCTTGTCACCACCAACAACCCAGGAGACCCCATGAATGTGCCCTGCCCCCCCCACATACTTTGTTTTCTTCTACATCATTCTATTGTTCTCTTTTTTACATTCCTTAGCTCAGCACCTTGTTGTTACAGCTTTCTAGGCAGCAGGCATGATTCATGTGTGCTGTGTCCTTCCCTCCCATTAAAGGACCCTTACTAAACACTAACTTGCTTCACGGGAATCCCCAGATCCACAGCAACTAGACTGTTGAATGCTTCTGCCTAGATGGTAAGACTCGATGAAGATAAGTTTTCACTGATTCCCGCTGAAAATGCCACATATTTCGGGAAGAGGTACTAAAAGGATGGTTGACAGCAATATGTATCTTACTTTTCCAAAATTACAGGGTGAGGTCATTTCCTGAGGGTTGCCCGTGCCCTCTGCTGTATGCTCTGTTCTTCAAAGCTTCAACGATGGATGAAGAAAGTCAGCTTGGAGAATCAGTCTTAAGAGTCCCCTCCCTCCTTGCATTCATTCCCTTGCAAAGAAGCTAGGCAATCCAGGTCTGGCTAGGTCCATTTCCTGCTTCTTAGACGAGGCCTCTGTATTCGTAACACTATACTCCCCCCTGGTGGAAATGAACAGGCTACACGGATTGTAATCCTGCTCCAGGGGCCCTGGCAACAGGGGTGAGAAAGTAGGAAGGAAAATCAATTAGCTGGAGAGGGCACAGTAGGAAAAGGCATTTGTTGGCAAGCTTGATGGCTTTCGGTCTGTTCCAGTTTGACTTTCGAATGTGCACACACATGGTCTCATATATATGCTCACACAAACACACACACACAATAGGTAAATAAATACATGCAAAAAATTACAATAAAGAAAATCAAACCTCATTATTTGCAGGCTTTTTACCATAGAACTAAAGGCTTTCTCCCTATTGCCCCTGTGTCTAAAAGATGTTTCTGTCTCTGTGTCTCTGTCTCTTTTTTTCTCTTGTGGCCTTGCTGCTGTCTTGCAACTTATACCCTCATTCAAACAAAAAGGCATGGTTTTAAAAAGTGCCTCGCTTCCTGGGATTACATGAGATTGCACCTCCAGGACTCAGTTTTAGAAATTCCAGGCCCGCTGAGCTGACCCGCCTGGGTTAAAGTGCCTCTGCTTGATGTAATCCTAGCCCCAGCTAAAACCTACAGATTCAACCACATTGCGGTTTAATGTCTTCATTAGGAAATCAATCAAGCCAGGCATGAAGCTTCAGGAGCCTGAGGCAGGCAGGAAGATGGCTGGTTCATGGCCAGCTTGGGCTCCACAGAAAGATCCTGAGTAAAACAAAAAGCTAAGGCAACAGGTTTTTCAGTTTAAAATTTTTATACTCTGTTTTAAAATATTTCATTATGCTTATTTATTTCATACGCGTGTTTGTGCATGTGTGTCCGTGGGTATACCTGAGCATTCATATGTAAGCCTGTGGGTATAGAGTTGCAATCCACTGTTTAATCTGTCAGTTGTCCCTTCCACCATGTGGGTTCTGGGGACCAAACTGAGGTTGTCAGGATCTCTACCAGACATCCTTCCTCAGTGAGTCATCTTGTGGGTCCTAATCTTTTGTACTCTTAATGACTGTGTCATTTTGCAGGATTTATTTGTTTTACAGGTGACCAAAAGCCCACCCCTGCAATGCGTCTTACATCCAATGACGAATGTAGCTAATGATGCAGCCGTGATGAAAATGCATGAGTCAAGTGAAAAGCAGAGCTGTTCCCAAGCCATGTCACCGAGCAACTGGGAGTGAAGCACCAGGAAAGAGGTAGTATGTCTGGCAACAGCTGTCTATGTGGAAATGAATAGAAGCTTCCCGGAGCAGACAGAAGGTCAAAGAGGAAATATCAGGATACCAACGACAAAACTGAAAACCATATATGTTATGAGCAGGGTTCCCCCCTCCCCCCCCCACCGCCGGCTGGTCCCACCTCCACGCCAGCCCCCAATAACAGGCAGAGACTCTGTATTTGATACAATTCTGTTGGCCAGTTACTAATTCCTTACCGGCTAGCTCTGTCTTAATGATTAACCCATTTCTTCTTATCTAAGTATTTCCACGTGGTCATCTTATCCGAGAGTGGGCCAGCGAGCTGCTCTCTCCAGGCTCTCCACGTTGACTCCTCCTTCCTACTTCCTCTTTCCTCCTAGTCTCCTAGCCCCGACTATCTTGCTTTCCCATTGGCCCACAGTGCTCTATTTATTAACCAGTATGAGAAACATATTTACAGGATAACATCTCCCATCACATATATACATATATTTTCTATTAAAATACAAAAATCAAACGAACCACTGCTTAGGAGAGGGTATGGAGCTAACACCAAAGGTTAGTAAAGGCAGGAGTGAGGCAGACAATGGTGGATACACAGAGAAACTTCCAAGTAGCAGAACGCTGAGAGCCGTGGGCCCAGGATGCAGCCACTACACCCCCTGTCACCACTACTGTAGACTTTCCAGGAGACTGAACTACTGATGAAATAAAAACATTTATGAAGGCCGGGTGGTGGTGGTGGCACACGCCTTTAATCCCAGTACTTGGGAGGCAGAGGCAGAGGCAGGAGGATCTCTGTGAATGGGAGGCAAACCTGCTCTACTAAGCAAGTTCCAGGACAGCCAGGACTGTTACACAGAGAAGCCTCATCTCACACACACACACACACACCACAGCGCGCGCACACACACACACACACACACACACACCACAGCGCGCACACACACGCACCACAGCGCGCGCGCACACACACACACACACACACACACACACACACCACAGAATTTAAGGCAGCAATGGCCAAAGAAAATACTGGAGGCAAACTTGGTGTGAGGTCCATGCTCTGATGCCAGGAAATTAGGAGGTTGCATGAGACTGGGGGGTTAAACAGACATTGAGGAGTCACAGGCTGATGAAATGCATTTTACTCACTCTAGTGAAGGCCGACATACAGACCTGGGTAGGTAAGTAGCTCTTAGCAGTCACCAGGCACACTTAGACACACATAGCTGCACACAGATGGCTGTAGACACATATGCAGGCTAGCACACAGGCTGCAGAGAGAGGCACACAGGCATATGATAATGAGTGATAGACACACAGGCAGGCTGGGGGAGGCACAGCAAAGGCCTCTGACCTCAAGGCCGGATTTATACAGAATCCCACAAAGGTAGCATTCTGTCAGGGTTGGGTTAGGTATACAACAGATTGCATCACTGTTTACTTCTGGGTTCCCTAGACATCTGATGTCCGCCATCCCCAATTCTGTGCTGGCCGTCTTGGCCTGTGTCAGATATCCATATCTGTACCACGTTATTTAAACATAAACTGGCGCCTCCAGACCTCTGTTCCAAACACTTTACATCTCTAAAAATATGCTATCTATTCCTTTAAAAAGCTGCAAAATAAAATCTAAACAGACACAGGCTGGTGACACGTTCTGAGAAATGGGTCACAGGGCAATTTCGGCACTGTGGTAAAGTATCGGGATGTACCCACACAAGCATGGATGGCGTCACCTATGGCATGCTTGATCTGTGTGGTGGACGAGGTACTCCGCGAAACATTGTGATCTAGTATTTGATTGTTTATGTAATTTAAGTCAGATATCGACATTTTGTGACACAAAATCTCTGTAAACGTGATTAAGATTAATCAGACGTCTAGGTCCAGATATAATGAATGCTTTGACTTGGACTGACTTATTTACCAGGAGATGAATGAAACTCACAGAACAACAGTCTGAATCAGCAGGCAGCACTAGTGTGCACAGTACTGGGGAATGAGAGAGGAGGAGCACACAGAACGTTTTCACACCAACTCTAGGCCTCTTTCCATGTCCTCTTAAGAAGTCTTCACGGAGAGAATCAATACCAGGTGGAGGGTGTGAGAATCAGCTCTTGACAGTGTCAAAGGGAACAATGCATTGCCTGACCGACTACAACAAAAACCCAAACAAGTAGCTTGGAGAGAAACCATCATCATCAGAGGCCCCACAGCATCCATCCATAATGAGCAAAATAAAAATTAGTGATAAAACATGCTAAAAACATGAAAGACCAAGAGAGAGAAGAAAAAAAAAAAAAAGTACAGATGCTATGGGTACCAAAGAGGAGCCATGAAAACCTGATGGACATGCTAACGAAAACAAACGATAACATGGAAACATTGAGAGAAAAATGAGGTATTTTCACAGAATTGGAGATTTACGAATCAAGTTAAAACATAAGATGTACATTGACTCTATTGAGTGCATCTACCAGCACACTAGATGTGGCAGAAGGCAGGGGAATAAGAATATAGTCAAACTGGGGCTGGAGGGATGGCTCACTGGTTAAGAGTACTTGCCTGCTCTTTTGGGAGATCCAGGTTCAATTCCCTGCACCCACACTGGCTCACATCCATCTGTAACTCCGTTTCCTGGCTATTTGATGCTCTCTTCTGGCCTCTGCTGGCACCCGGGGCACCTGACAGGCACATGGCACACAGACATAGGTGCGGAGAAATAGTCACATGCATAAAATAAAAATAAATCTAAAGAAAAAACAACAGCGTGGCAAAGAGGGACAGTAATAATGAGGACGGAACAGAATGCAAGATAAATACGATTAGTGTCTATGAAAGGACAGGGAATAACACAGCGACATTTTAAAAGATAATGGCTAAGTAGAACTATCCACTTACAGGTGATTCAAGATTCTAAGTAAATCCCAAATAGCATGGCCAAAGAAAAACATCATAGTCAAATTTCACTAAACCAAAGATGAAAAGAAATTTAAAAAAAAAAATTTTTAAGTAGGCCCAGGGGAGACACACTTCTTTCAAAGAAGCAAGAAGGGACAAGGCCACTGACCTTATGACATGAACCGTGGGACCAAGTAACACTAAGATGTCACCTTCAGTGGGCTGAGTATCAGTAGCTCATAGTTCTATACACACTAAAAATGCAGACACAGTAAGGAATTTCACACACATTAAAGCTGAAAAAAACACTGAAGACAGACAGGCATCTCCATGACTTTGGGGTGAAGAAGACCGATTTCCCAAACAGTGTAAAAGTGCCATTCAACACAAGCAATGCAGCTGGTGGATTACATATGAACTGGTAACTGATGTTATCTCCCTACCTCAGAGTATAACTCTGAGAGATGAAAATCTCAGCATCAACAACACACCTGTGTCTTTAAAGCATGTTATCAACCAAGGGTTAGTATCTGAGGTAAACAGATGGGTCAGAGATGTGACCAAGAATTTTCCAAAAGCAGCTAAGAAAAAATTAACATCAGTCATCAAGGAAATGCAAGTTACAGGAATAAGACCATGTTCTACTTTCTTGCTAAGTCACAAGCCAAACATGGCAAAATTAAAGCACTGTCATTGTAAAATCGCCAGCAGTGATTTGTGACAGGGGCAGGCTCCCTGTTTAAGTGTGGCTGCTAGAGAGCCTGTAAAGATGTCAAAATCAGGAACACCATTAGCCAACAGGATTGTAGGAGGCCAAAGGGAAGGTTAGAATGTAAGATCTGCTTTGTTGAGAAAACAAAGATCCATTTTTCTTTAAAGATACAGATGTCATACACCAGAAATAACATTGATATCTTTTTGCTTTGGACTTCGGGTGCTGAATCTGAGATAGCCTCCTTCCTGGGCTTGGGAGGCTCTGTCACCAAGAGTCCTATGTGACTCCCTCTTGGCTGTTACTCATGGATCCTATTACTTCCCGCCCCATCTCCATCACGTGAGCTTTCTACAAGGCTTAGTGTGTCCTTAGAAAATGTGTTTGTGAGGGTTTGTACGGGCAGGTGCAGTCCACATAAACTGTGTGCTCTCTTTGCCTCGTACTAAATGACTTTGCATCAATTTATTGGAGATCTCTCTATGACACTGTGGATACCCAGGGCACATCTCCTCCCTCAGGCAGCCATCAGTCAGGCTGTTGCCACCCTTTCCTTACCTGTCTGTCCCTCTTGTGATGGGTGCTTGGTACTTCTAGCTACTCTAGTATCAGGAGAAACATCCTTCACCATGTGTTCATGTGGAGCTGGGTGAGAATCACATTGGGATGTAGTGACAAATGAGAGTGTGAGACAAGGGGATGTAGTGGTTAGTGTCCTTCATGCTGTGACAAATACATACCAGGCAACTTAAGGAAGGTGTACACTTTGACTCATGGGTTGGGTCCAGTGCTGGGGAAGGTATAATGACAAGAGTGACTCTTGCTGTGGCAGCAGGAGCATGAAGTGGAAGGTAACACTGTGTTCAGCCAGGAAGCAGAATGCACTTACTCAGTTAAGGACCTCTGGTTCAGGTCCTGGGGGAGAATGACCCAGAATTCCAGTCAGGACACCACATTGAAACATACACATTTTAATTTCATACAGGGTTTATACCAAAATATGTTGTATATGTTTATGTGGTTTTTAAAGCGTTTTCTTGTTGTTAGTATTTTTAATAACCATTCAGCCAGTCATCTTAAACATTTCAATAAGAGAGACTCTACCACACAGGCTTGAATGTGTGTGTTCATAGAACAGCCTGGTGGGAGGAGCCTGTGGTGTTCACAGTGGCTCAGGGTCGGGAAGGATTCAAGATAATAATATCTTCTTTCAGCCTCTGATGAGGGTCTTTTTGTTTTTGTTTTTGTGGTAGGTTTGTGTTAGTCTTGTGAGCAAAAAGGATTTTTTTTTTTCAATAAAAGGAAATGAACTACTCTGGGGAAAGGAGACTTGAAAGCCAAAAGCAATGATAACTCACACACTGTCTGGGTTAAAGTGCTTGTGCTTGGTCCTGATGCGAGCTGAAGTTTGGGCCTGTCTGGGAGCCCCCCTTTGTTACAAGTACTTTTCCCAGCAGCCTGATCCTGCAGCCACACCAGCCCCAAATAACACACAGATGCTGTATTAGATATAAAGCTGTTGGCCTGTTACTAGCATTTCTTATTGGCTAGCTCTGTCTTAAATATTAACCCATTTCTATCAATCTAAGTATTTCCACGTATGATTGTGGGTTTATGTGTGTTCTATTGTGTGCATGTATATGTGCTTGTGTGTGAGTGTGTAAGTGTGTATGCATGTGATATTGTCAGGATTGTTCTGTAAAAGCTACAACTCTAACTGCTTCCTGGATTCTTGCTTAGCCAGAGCTGTGTGTGTGTGTGTGTGTGTGTGTGTGTGTGTGTGTGTGTGTGTGTGTGTGTGTGGCAGGGGGTTTATGATAATTCACATCTCATCTACTTCCTAATATGCAAAGTTTGCTTACTTGGTTGCTGATTGGTTATTGGTAATAAAGCTGTTTTTTTAGAAACCACTTTCTATATTAAAGTCATGAATTGCTCAAAGCACATTAGTGCCCCCAGGAAGTCCTGAACAAGACACCAGGGATTGTCACCACCTCGTTCACTCCCCTCAGAGCCCACACAAGCCATATTCTTCAGTTTTATCTCCTTCCCTTCCAAGACAATAGTTTTCCACGGAGCAATTATGTGTGTAGTCCAGTTCATTGGGAAAGAAGGGAAGGCTAGGGTGACAGGATGCTATCTATAATGTGGGGTCACAGGTCACCAGCTGCTCTCAGCAAGTCCCGTGTCTCAAGGGACGGGGACCTTCTCTGCTATAAGAAGGGAGATACTTGCTTTTTCCCTCTGAGGCCTGAACCTGACTGAGGAGCATGGCCCACAGGTGACTCGGGAACTGCAGAAGAGAATATGGACTATGGCTGCTTGCTGCTTTTTTCTTCACCGCTTGCTCAGTTTGATTTCTTATACAAACAATGACCACTTGACATGGGTGACCCTGCCCATTGAGGGTTGAGCACTCCCTCGTCAATCATCAATCAATGGGATGCCCTTGTGGACATACCCACAGACCAAGGTGATAAGGGCAATCCTTCAACTGAGGTTCCCCTTCCAAGTTATGTCTAGAATTGTTCAGGTTGAAGAAAACTAACCGGCATAGGAAGCAAAGGAATTATTTGGTTACATATCTGACCACACTCTATCACTGAGGGAAGTCAAGGCGAGAACCCGGAAGGAAGAAATGACGCAGAGACCATAGAGGAGTGCTGATTGCTGGCTTGATCTTCATGATTTGTCTGTCTACTTTTTTATACAACCCAGGACCATCTGCCCCAATGGTGGCACCATCCACATTAAACTAGGCCCTCTCACATCAACCATTAATCAAGAATGATGCATGTGTCTTCCATCTCTCCATAGCTTATAGTTTCTGGCCTGTCTGTATTCCATCTGACTATTGTATGAGTCTGAATCCATGCCTGCCTGAATGCTGTCATGTGGATCTGTCTATCTCTACAAAGGGCTTTGCCTTCCCTTTTGTTGAATGCCACATGGGGAAGGAAGGGGGACACTTTACAGACACTTTAAGCAGAGCTTTACAAAGGATTGAACTTGACTGATTCCAACTGACCCAGAAGTACTGAGAAAAACAAACATTCACTTATCAAACAACCACATTATGTTTCCAGCATTTATGGTAGATATTTATTATGTAAGACTACTCTCTATTTGCTGTTTTAGCATTTGTTACCCAAACACACATACACACATACATCATTCATGGGTCACATTTTAAGGTTAAATCCATGCATTAAGGTAGGTTGTGGTAAGAGTTGACTACTTGGGGAATCCAAGGCAGGTAAGGTTTGTTGTTACGACTTAAACTGACATAATACCTATGAGGATGTCAGTCTAGAGTCTCAGATGATCCCGGGCTGTGAGGTCCAGCGAAAGTTCCACTCTCTCAGAATGTAATAGATATTTTCTTTTGGAGACAGGTTTTTTTCTATGTAGCCTTGGCTGCCCTGAAATTCATTCTGTAGACCAAGCTGTCCTCAAACTCAGAGACTGGCTTGCCTCTGCCTCCCGAATGCTGGGATTAAAGGCGTGTGCCACCACACTCTGCTTATAGATACAGTCACCATGGGGTGAGGGATCTCTGAAGTGACTCTAGTTTGTCTTTTACCATGATTGTTGAAAGATAACTTTTAAAAATAAAAGTTTGGTTGCTCTTCTCTCTGCCTCCTAAATTAGAACAATGTGTTCCAATTTATGCTTAAAATTGAAAATTCAGTATGTAGCTCACGACTGTTGGTTATTAGGGAAATTTATCACATGGGGCTGGGCTGTACTTATTCATTGGCGTTGGTAAACTGGTTTATTGTTTTTATTTAGGCAGTGTACAGATCTTCAGAAATGATTCAAAGCTGTTTTAAAACTTAAAACAGGATGAATAAGACTGAAACATAGAAGACTGAATGTTAAAGCTTGGTGTGATAGCACATGCCTATAATCCAGCTGAGGCAGGAGGATTGTGAGTCTGGGGTTGGCCTGGCTACACAGTGAGTGTCAGCATCCTGGCTGTCTGCTCAAATCCCAAAGATACTCTATCTTCCTTGCATTCAGAGTTCTGTTGCTTTTATGGCTGGTTTGTGTGCATCTGTGTGTCTGTCCTGCTGCTCTTCAGATTGCACACTTTTTTTTATTTTTAATTTAACTATTGTCTTATCTTCTATTCTATTGCTCTGGAGTTTTATAAGCAAAGAGTGACTAAAAGAAAAGTGAGCCAGGCGGTGGTGGTGCACGCCTTTAATCTCAGCATTCGGGAGGCAGAGGCAGGTGGATCTTTGTGAGTTCGAGACCAGCCTGGTCTACAAGAGCGAGTTCCAGGACAGCCTCCAAAACCACAGGGAAACCCTGTTTTGACTTGAAACCCCCTTTACCCCCAAAAAAGAAAATAAAAGAAGAAGAAAAGTGAAAACCAAATGTTAATCCCACTAGTCAAGAATAAGGCCACTACCACAATTTAAAGCAACTTTGAAACAAGCTTTAATTAAATACCAGCCAGGAGGTTGGATGATGAACAGGTCCATCTCTGAGTTCCCAGGAGATGGCCACAAGCCACATTTTGCAGCAGCTTAAAAAGGCAAACTCTACAATTCACTGCACTTCCCATCAGGTCCAATCGGGGCAAGTATACATCCTTGCTTTATTTCCTGCCCATGTACCTACCTCCTGCAACACACACATGATCAAACACATCCAATGGGACTTACTTTGGTTTTCACAAGAAACTCTTTACTGTATTTAATGGAGCTTGGGGAGGAACAGCCTCAAATGTGTGCATTTGATTCTGTGACTTACTGTACATTTTAGCAGCCCTTGTTTGCATGAGTTCATTTGTTTTTGTTTTTACTCTTTGCGGGCTTGCCACCCAGCTCCTAAATAAATCACACACAGAGTCATCATATTCTTTCTTATGAATGCCCAGCCTTAGCTTGGTTTGTTTCTAGCCAACTTTTCTTAACTTAGATTCTTCTGTCTACCTTTTGCCTCTGGGCTTTTGTCTTTCTCTATTCTCTATACCTTTCTTTTCTTCTTATTCCCTGACTTGCTGTGCAGCTGGTGGCTGGTCCCTGGAGTCCTCCTCCTTTCTCCGTCCTTGATCCTCTTCCCTGATTTCTCCTCCTGTTCATTCTCCCTGCTTGCCAACCCCGACTATCCTTTCTCCTGCCGTGCTATTGGCTGTTCAGCTCTTTATCAGACCAATCAGGTGTTTTAGACAGGCAAAGTAACACATCTTCACAGAGTTAAACAAACGCAACATAAAAGAATGCAACACACCTTTGCATCATTAAACAAATGTTCCACAGCGTAAACATCCTTAACTATTATTCTGCAACACTCCTTCATGCTGGCTGGGTGACTTTGATATGAGCACCGTTCCTGCCAGGAAAAGACTTCAGAGATGGAAGTAACAGCAGACATGAAGAATTCTCCTTCTCCCATTGGATTCCATCTGATGGGGTCTGAGAGTGGGAGTTACATTTGGTGACACATGATTACCCTGATGGCTTGAACTGGGACAGCAGAGCCATAGACTTCTGATGGGAATACTGGGGCTACGGCCATCACAAAATCAACATCACAAAATCCCATCTTCTCATTGTCCCTCCCCCTAACAGTACACCTCCTTGGCTGTCTAGAGACTCAGTGCTCCCTCTCAAAGTGAGGCTTCTCCACTTAATGAGAGTGGTGTGACCTCAGGATGCAGCTGAAGACCTAATTAAGATGGTGCCATCTCTGCTCCATGGCTAGTTAGAGGATGACCAGTTCCCATAGAGTTTTCATACATGCCCTGTGTAGGGTCTGTGTGAGCAGAAACTAAGAATGAAAGCAGTCACTATTCGGTCTGGGCTTGGGCATCATCGAAAGACACAGAACTACAACTTTAAGCATTGAGTTGTTGATTGGAAAACAGTCTGTAGTCTTTCAAATCATGGACCCACCAGCCTGGAGAGCTCAGTTCTCCAGCAAGAGTGGTGGCACCCCTTATAATGTAGCTAGTATTGTTTTCTGTGTCACCCAAGTCAGTAAAGAAAGAAAACAGAATCTTCTAGAAAATAGATGGTGTAGTTTGCCTGTGCAAAGCCATGGAAAGCTTTCAACCTTCTTTATAAGACTATACTTACATAGAATGAGCATCCTGACTTTGAGTGTGCAGTCTACAGATCCTTGTGACAGCAGCCCTCAGTAGCATGCCCATCAACACCTTCAATAAACAGAGTGTTTCAATGGGTGTGGTGACTGGCACCTTTAATTCCAGTACCTGGAAGGTGAAGGCAGAAGAGTCAAGGCCAGTCTTGGCAATAAGAGACTATTTAAATGAAGAAGATAAAGGAGAAGGAGGAGGAGGAGGAGAAGGAGGAGGGGGAGGAGGAGGAGGAGGAGGAGGAGGAGGAGGAGGAAGAGGAGGAGGAGGAGGAAGAGGAGAGCCATTGTTCTGACAACCCCTGGTACTTTAGTGTCAGCTGTCCCCACAGTCTAACTTTGCCACTTTCAACCACTGCCATTTTGTGTTTTCTAGAAAAATGGAATCCTACAGTTAGGAGGCTGAGCTCCTTTCTCAGTACAATGCTGTGTGTATCCCCAGCCCATTATTTTTTTCTCCTCTGGGAAATGTTTGCTTGCTGTGGCTAGACCAACCTTGTTTCTATACTCATCAGTAGACACACAATGCTGTGAGGTCCATTTGTTGGCTGTTGGAATAAAGTTGCCAAGAACATTTCATGATGCTTTTCTCTGTGTTTCCACATCCCAATTTCTCTTGGATAAATACCAGGAATAGAATCACTGGGCTCTATGGCAAGTTCCAGCTAAACTTCAGACAAAACCACTAATGGGCCAGTTCACATTTAAATCAATCAAAACAAAAGAAAATTAAATTTAATTCTTTTATTTTGGTGGTCACATTTCCTGTGTTCTGTGGCTTCACGAGGCTGGTGGCTAGAATATGAGACAGAGTTTTGTTGTGTGCTATTTTGTTTGTGTTCTGACAAATAAAGCTTGCCTGGAGTCAGAGGGCAGAGCTAGCCACTAGCTAACCATAGAGGTATGGAGGACTGTAGACAGAGAGGCAGGAAGTGGTAAGGCCGGGTGGAGAGAGGACTTCAGCTCTTTTTGGACGGAGAAAGGAGGAAGGTAAGAAGCAGCTGGTGGTTGGTACCAGTTCTCTGATTTTGCAGGTTTTTACCCCAAAATCTGACTCCTGATTTTTATTGATTGCTTAGATTAACGCTTAAGAGTTTTTCTGTCACTCTAGAATCTAGAATCTAGAGTCTAGAGTATCCTGTTGGATAGCCTGGGGATGTGAAGACCTGAGTTTCACAACAAAGAGATTCTTCATTGCCAAATGTAGCTTCAAGAGGCACCATGTCCTCTTGAATTAGCTTAGCAAGTTGAACATGAGCACAGCTCAAGGGCCAGAGAGTCCGATGGCCTGTAGAAGTCATTGCTCACTCAGAGTATCTGGCTAGCTGTCTTATAGAGATGCCTCCACAGAGGCCCTCAGCTCTCCAGACCTTAGACAATTCCTGCCAACAGTCTCAGGACCCATGGGCTCCAGAGAATGGAGAGGGCAGCTGATCCAGGAAACATAACTGACCAATTAGAACCAGTGGAGGAGTGTAAAATCTCTGCATCATCCCACATGGACTCTTCCCCCTCCACTTAGGGCAGAGGCCAGGAGTCCCATCACAGAGTGCTACTCCATGGCCAGTCAGCACTGATCCAAGATCCAGCACCTTCGGCTCTCTCTGCTAACTTCCTAGGATTTGACAAATTGCATATCCTCTGCCCCTGGCTCAGATGTGTTTGACTCCCCTTGGATTTCCTATGCGTAGTTCTGGGCTAGTGAGTAGGGACCTGGAGTAGAACAGTCAGGGGCATTGACAGGGCAAGCTCACTGTCCTGGTGTGTGTCCTCTCTTAGGAGAGGAAGGCATGACACCTCACAAGAGGTCTTTGTTACCCCTGGGGCAATATTGTGAAGGAACGGTTTGAACCACCAGTTTGAACAAAGCTGCCCAGACAATGCTGCTTTTTGTGGGTTTTACCATTAGTCTTTTATGTCAAGGAAGAATTAGATGCCTTAATGAGGTCATCAGCTGGCTCAGAATAGAACCAAACACAGCTGAAGGACACCACTGTTTGCCAGACACAGTGGCTAAAGAGGATGCAGCATTTCTGTTCCAGGGAGAGAAGGGAGGGCTGCAACCCACTCCTGCAAACATGGCAGGGGACCTGAACACCATGGGGGCTGCTGCCTGCTTTGGAAATAAGATTCCACACTTCCAACAATACTTCCTCATCTGTTGTCTACTCCTTCTACAGACCCAAGTAAAAGGAGCTCCTTGTTGTTTTCATGGTGACTCTAACAGAATGGTTCTTCTCTCTGTTTGGTGGAAGCCTGGTGTAGGTCAATAAAGAAGTTAAGAGTCTCAGGAGGGGTGCTCAGAGTTGTCAGGAGACAGGTGGGCAGGCATGTTTGTGTTGGGGACTGTTGTGTGACTTCCGGAGAGACATGGGAAAAAGGTATAGTACCCCAGATAGGGCGCTGAAGACAGACAAAAGAAACAATCCCATGCAACCCTTGCTTGGTAAACCAATAAGTTTATTGGAGTTGCTTACAGGATTATGGGGGCCTCAGATGCAGCTGCTCCCCTGGAAAGGCCACCCCAATTTAGGTGGAAACACATGAGAGCTGCCCAAGTTGTAGATCGCTCCACCGAAGAGTGTCTTCTGCCACCCATCACTTGCTGACACCCATCACTTGCTGCCCTTCTATCCTCAGGGAGGACATTGAGTCCTGCAACTTACCCATGGGTGTCAAAAACCCCACAGACTCCCAGCTTCCTAATGCCCTGGTACAGAGGTCAGGGCCTGGTACCTCCCTCCTGTGGCACTTTTAATAACTAAAGTCAACTTGCCTTTGGATAGAAGGGTCCTGGTTGAAGGGTGGAAAAGGAAGATGGGTGTAGTAGAAAAATGAAAGGCTACACAATTGGGTTTTTCAGTAGATTGGTTGCTAAGGTGACCCCTGTTTTCCACCCTTCTTCATATGCTCGCCTCCTACAAGGCACAGATGTATTCTTTTCTTAAGAGTTGGGATATCATTTCTGCATGCTCTGTCTCTGGACTGGTTTTTAATTTGCCTTATCCAACTGCATGGGCTGGAGGCCTCTGAACTAGTTCCAAACCCAGGCTTTGGGATGCTTTGCATGCTTCCACCTTCTCACATGCACCCCACTGTTACTTTGAGAATGAGCCTGGGGTCAGATATTTAGAGACACAGATGGAACACAGAGTGTGTTTTTGTCTGAGACCTCTGCAGAGCAGCTACAGACGCTGGACAACTTGCAGGTGTGTGAACCATCTGGTAGAGACCATGTTAGCAAGTGACAGGGTTATGAGAAGTTACACACCAGACTTTCCAAGCCACTGAACTTCTGATATGCATTCATGGTGATTTAAATGCAACTGTCCTCTATAGTCTCAGGCATATGAACATTTGGTTCCCAGTTGGGTGTGCTGTTTGGGGACATTTCAGTGATAGGGGGAAACACGGAAGTGGGGTGGGCTTTGAGAGTCAAAAACCTCACTTACTTTGAGTTCACTCTCTCTGCTTCACGCCTGAGATTCAAGATGTGAGCTCTCAGCTCCCTGTTCCTGATGCCAGCCGCCATGATTGCCTGGCGTGATGGACTCTTACCCTCCCTGGAATCACAAATATAGAGCGAGCGGAACACTGGGCATCAATCATCCTCTGTCACCCTCCCACTCATTGTCTTGAACTGCCTGTCCCCACTCCCCAGTGCTGGTATACAGGGTTGGTATACTAGGTATACAGCTATACCTAATCAGGCTGGGGTTTCGAACTCTATCAGGGTCTCCACACTGCACAGCAAGCCCTTTTACCCCCTGAGCCATCTCCTCAGCTCACACACCCCCACACACAACACTGTTAATTCTTAAGGATACTTCTTATGCGAAGGGACACTATCCCCCTCAGGCATGTGGCTCTGGCAGGCTTTGCCTTTCTCCCCAATTCCCTTTGCCTTGCTAAAAACCATTAGGTGACATTCCTATAGCTAGTCCCTAAGGGCCTCCTCCTGAGACTGACAACCAAGGTCAAGCTATGGAAGTATTGAAATGCAGCAATCAGAAGCCCCCTTTGGCTCATCTAATTAACATGCTCAATTAAGATTAAACACCTCACCCTAGCACAGGGTTTCCTCCTGAACCTTTATAGGCCACCATTTTCCTAAATGCCACCTCTGTCCCTCCTCTGTCCAAAGGCAGTTCTTTGTCCTCCTGGGACAAATATCCCTGCCCCTCTCCACTGTCCCTGTCCCCTTCTCCCTTGTCCTCTATCTCTCGTCTCTTCTTTTCTGTCCTCTGTCCCCCTGGGGTAAATAAATCTCTTTTGTGCCAAGAACTTGGCCTTGGGGTTCCTGAGCCGATAACTTTTCCTTTCCATGTGTGCTCATTTTCTGCTGGAATTTTCTATAATTTCCCCTGCCGGCTCAGCCTGTAGATGGTGGTGAGGCAGAATAACCCATTCATGCCTGTGCTTTTAGGAATAATGAGCCTAATGTTTAATTGCTTATGTTTGTTTATTTGTCCTCTTGGGTAGTTAACTTTGCTATATGAATGAATAATAGCTAAGACTGGAATGCTGTTGTTGAAGTTTTTAAATTTACAGCTAAATTTGTGCATAATTTCCAAGCTGGAAAAATTATATTTCTGAAGAGCTTCCCTTTCCAAACAAATCCTTCCCAGGCACCATCATGGAGATGGTTTTTCTTAACACTACTTACTCTTCATATGGTAGTCATCATGGGTGAAGCCTGTGAGGGCTGAAATGAGTTCCATTTCAGCTGCTATCTCCCCTTAATCTTTCCCCCCTCAATTGCCCATTGCATTCAAAGGACCTTATCTGGAATTGGGGGTGGGCTGAGCAGTGACATCTCCCAACCCAAGATATCCAGGCTCCAGTCCCTATAACCTGTTAATGTGCTACTTCGCATGGCCAAGGAGATTTTGGAGATGCTTAAGAATCAGGATAGGAAATTATCTCGGGAAATCCAGGCAGGCTTAGTGTAAGAACGGGGCACTTAGGAAAGAAAAGACTCAAGGTGCAAAAGAAACGCAGGGTTAGTTAGGAGTCAGTGCTGGCTTGGAAGACAGAGCCCAGGAGTGGGGACCTGCATCCCCTGGAAGTCAGAAGCAGCTCACAACTTTCATTCGATTGCATCCTACAGACTCTGTGTGAGGAAGGCTTGCTGATGTCTCTACCCTGGTCTGCTGAGATGTGAGAGCTCAGGGTTGGATTCATACTGAGCTCAAAGCCTGGCCTGCTTTCACTCCCAAAGAGAGCATCTGCTGCTATGTTCTTTCCAGAAAAACTTGCTGCCATTAGCTGCTAAAATAAGCTCGTGCTCAGTGTGTAGGCTTGTCTCCAGACCCAAGGTTCACCTTCCCTGGAGCAGATGGGGATGTACCTCCATTCTGAAGAAGCTCATGTCACCTTCTGGGCTTTTGAAACTGCAACCCTAAATTCCCAATGCCAGGTGGAGCACCTTCCAGTCCCAGCTCCTTACAGATGGGTTGGGAGTTTGTGGAAGGAAGAACCTTCTGTGATGACCATTTCTCGTCAGCTGACCCTATGCCTATTCTCTGCGGCCAACAATGGCAGGTGTGGAGCTAGTTGGCTGTGAGTACATGTGAAACAAACAAACAAACAAACAAACAAACAAAAGCCCAGAAGAGGTATCATGATGCCAGCAGCCAATTAAGAGCTGTCCCCACCCAGAGGAAGGTGCGTGTGCGCTCGCACACGCATGCATGCAAACACTGCTCCTGCTTCTGTCTTCTGCATCTTTTTGCTTGCCTGCGTTACAGAAGCCATCTATTTAATTTGTCTTTCCCATTTCCTTTTGTGCAGTCAAAACCAGTCTGCTTGCTAGCAAATGTAAACGAATCAACATCTTGTGTGTACATGCCCTGGAGTGTTTCTGATCAACATCTGCCCGTCTCTGTCTCTATGGCTCCTACCCAACTTCCAAGCCGCCATTGCAATCTTGTTGAATGGAGGGCTCTGAGGGGAAGCCAGTGTCCACAGGGAGAGGACTCCATAGCGCAGGCATCGTGGGTGGAAACCGCCTAGAGAGCATTGGAAATAGAAGAACCAGCAGGAAGTGATGTGGTTTGGTATTTATTACTCATATTTTTTACATACTTTTTTTCTGAGTGTATACACCTTGTCATTTAATAGTGGTTGTGTTTATAAAGAAAGCATTGTGGGAACATTCCTGAAAATGAAACAACAAGGCCGAGTACACTGTAGCATGCCAGACACCCATGGCTGGGCTCACCGTGGGGAGCACAACCCAGGACTCTAGGCAGGGGGAACCTCACATTAGGCAGCTCCTCTGTTTTTTTGTACAGCTCCCAGGGGACTGAGTGTCAAATTCTCTTCTTGATGCCCCAAACCCATACTTTAATTCTGCTCAGCTCCTGGGGAACATCTGGTTCTGGAGTCCTCTGGAGTGTTCCAGAATGAATGGCTCATGGAAATGCATGCATTGAATATTTCCCACCAGTGAACCAAGGATTCCAATGTACAGACAATCTGTTTTCAAGTCTCTGGGGTACAGCCACGTCTCTGCCATTTGCAAGAGGAAACCATGCTGGTATCCCTGATCATAGAATTGAACATGTGGCGGCCAGGATAAGCATTCCCTAACTGAGGAGGAGCTGGAGGGTTCATCCTAAAGTGGCTATGCGTGACATGATCTCTTCTAGTTAAAATTCTGATCCGAGAGCCCAGAGACCCCTGTCTGCTGCTTTAACATCCAAATCTAGCTCTGTGTTAAAGCAAGCAAACAACTTGAGTCTCATTTAGTACAATTTGCAAATTTAGCAGTAGCCAAGATAGAGTCCACAGCCTGGGTGTCCTGCAGAGCTCCCTGGGCAGCCTCATGGGGAAGAAGCCTCCTTCTTTAGGACATGAAGCTCACACTCTGGGTGCTCATTGTCCCTGCCTGATGCCTGGGGGGTCCTATGCCAATCAGATGCAGCTGTAGGTAGCATCCCACAGCAAAGCTTTTTCCCAAGGGAGGAAACACATTTGCTACCCTAATATCACCAGTACATACACAAACATGCCCACACACACACACACACACACACACACACACACAGACGACACACAGAAAGAGAAGGTATGTAGAAACACAGCATGTCTCTTCACGTACACTTACATATATGTATGCATATATGCATTCATTCAAACACAGCTCTGCACACATACAAACATGGGTAAATACATACTCAAATTTGCCTACACACATGCACACATGCACATACAAGAGACTATGCATATACATGCTTCTGCAGCAGACAAACATGCTTCTGCACACACACATGCAAATGTGCCTCTGCATACATACACACACAAACATGCCTCTGCATGTACACATAACACACATACACACATATGAGTAAGCTAGCCTGAAACTTGTATATGGCTTTAAATATTATTATTATTATTATTATTATTATTATTATTATTATTATTATTATTTTAATTAGCCATTCAGGTCTCCATCCACACCTTTACTCTGCTCTCACAGAGATCTGTCGCTGGGCTTTCTGATGTCCCTCCTGCGTGTTTCACAGTCTCTGTGAAGACAGTTCCCCACAGACATGCCTACAGGCCAATCTGATGTAGACAATCTCACGGTGATCCTCTCCTCCACAATGATTCTAGGTTGTGTCAAACTGACAGAGCTCACCATCACAGATATTAACGGGCATGTTGCATACGCTGTGCGGATACACTGAAGAAAAGGATAACAATTCTCCTCCCAGAGTGGAACAAGAGGCTTCATCATACTCTCAAAGAGTGGCTCCCTCTTTAAAAACCCAGGATGGCTCATTTCCTGCTGCAGCTCGAATGGTTCATTACTTCTGACTTCTGTAGCCGTTTCTGACTACACGTTTGCTGCACACACCCACCTTCTCCTTGACTTCCCCTGTGCTTGACACTTTCCCGTCCCTTCCCACATCTAGCTTAACAGGATTCTGGATGCAGTACAAAGCCTGTGAGTTCACTTCTTGACAGACGAGCTCTAAAGTCACCGTGCAAAACTGAGTGCACCAGAGGCACGCAGGGGTGGCCACTGCGGAGCCTGCCAATCTGGGCCTCCTGGCCTGACAAGGAGTCTGTGTCACCCCCACCCCTGCCCCCACCTGTTCCTTCTGGAGAACTCTGATGAACAAAGAGGAAACATGGAGTTTGTGTGGCACCCTCAAGGGCGTATTCAGACTCATCAGCAGCACCCCGATAAGAATGGGTGATGGGAAGGGGAGGTGAGAATCACTGCTGATGTCAGGAAGAGGTGAGAGGAAACAAGCGTTTGAAGCAGACATTGAACGCCTTTAAGCTAATGGGGCCCCCAAGGGCTCAGAGGGTCTAGAAATGGGATAGGGAGCTCAAAGTTGGGGTCACACACACACCTGCTGTGACAGTGTCCTCAAGGCCAGCCTTTAAGTCATTGGATTTTTTTTTCTATAGTGTTTGGACACTAGATGTCACTGCAGGAAAAAAATCTGACTAAGAAACCCAGGCAAGGGAGAATGCTAAGTGAATGTTTTGGCTAGCAAGGAAACAGTTGCCTGGGCAACAGGGAGCCTGGTAAAGAACTTCCTCCCCTTTGGACAGCCTCTGAGTGATGTTCTGGTCAGCAGCCAGGAAAGGAGATGTTGAGCCTGTGTATGGGGAGGGATGAAAGAGCAGGAGGAGAGACAGAAAGATGGGAGGGGGAAACAAAAGACAGAGCCAGGGTTAGCAAGATGGTTCAGAAGCTATAGGCTGTTGTCCCCAAGCCTGATGACCTCAGTGCCATCCATCCCTTGACCCTTCACTGACACAGTCTCTGGTACTTTGACCTCCCCTTGTGAGACATGTATGACCCTCTCTTCCCCTCAAAAAAACATATATAATATGTATGAATGTTTTGCCTGTTTGTATGTGTATGTCTCTGAACCACGTGGGCTCGGTGCCCAAGGAGCCAGAAGAGGCTATCCAATCCCTGGAACTGGAGATATAGACCCCTGTGAGCTGCCATATGGTTGCTGGGAACCAAAGGCAGGTCCTCTAGAAGAGCAGGGAGTGCTCTTAACTGCTGCGCCATCTCTCCAGCTCCTAAAAACGCTAAAAACGGAGAACAAGAATCCCAGAGACACAGAGAGAGGAAACAGGACAGAGACAAAAATGGAGACAGGAAGACAGGGACTTGGAGGGAAGACTGACTCACACAGACATGCAAGGGAGAGAGACGATGGAGACACAGAGAGATACGGGGGGGGGTGCAGAGGCAGGCATTAAGGTCTACTAGCACAGTGAAAGGCTCTTGGCAGACACTCTTTGAGCCTAAGCCCTGTTCAAAGGTTCATATCATGGTGACTTTTCTTCCACGTGGTTCTAATGATGGTGGTCTCTATTGTTCAATACAATAGAGAGTCTATAGAGTCAAGGGCATGACCTCTTTGGGGACAGTTGTATGTTGAGAGGAACACATCCCTCCCTGGTGACTAGATATATGCAAATGAGGAAGGAGAATTTAGTGGGACATGGACTTGGAATTGTGAAAATTCAGCACTAGAACCCCTTCAGGACGCCCTGGGTGCAGTAGATGGGTCAGACCTGAAAAGCAGACTCTGACCTTGACGTCTCTCTGACAGGGTGGTAGTGGTAGTGGTAGAGGAAGTCTGTGTTTCCTGCTGCTTCTTAAAGACGGGGTGCTGGAAGAAACTGCACCCCCAAGAGATCAGGACAAGACCTATTCTTCAAGAAGACAGAAGTGCGCATCAGCAGGGTCCACAGGAGGTGAGACAGGTTTGGAAGTACCCATGACACGGACTCTTCATAGCAAAGCCCAGAAGCAGAATCCCAAGCCTTGGGGGAGCTGGAGATGGGCTAGTTTGTATCTGTGATATTCTACAGCAAACATTTACTATTCCCATTGCTTCAAAACACAAAGCATTACTTGGGCATGTTTTGCACATAGCAACAAGCGGGTTTCTAAGTCATTTCAAATACTTGCTTAGTCTCGTGTCTTCATTAATAGTATGTACATTAACTGTATTGAGACGAATGAGACACTCTGACTGCTGCTATCAAGACAAGATGGGGGACTGGGGAGATGGCTTGGTTTGTAAAGCGCTTGCTGTGCAAGCATGAAGACCTGAGTTCAAATCCACACCACCCATGTAAAAGCCGGATGGAGCGGGTGGAGCGGATGGAGCGGATACAGCAGCAGTGTGCATCTGGCTCGGTGGCGGTCAGGGTCAGTCTAGCTGAGGAAGCAAACACCAGGTTCACTGAGAAGCTGTCTCAAAACGTAAGTGCTGGGCGATTGAGAGAGACACCGGTAGACCATCTCTGGCCTCCGTCTGTGCACACAAGAAGTTTAGGCTTACACACACACACACACACACACACACACACACACACACACACACACACACCACGCACGCACACACACACGCACACACACGGGGTGAGCACACAGAGCCTCCAGTCTGGTTGTCAGGCCCCACTTGCCATCTGTCATATTTCCAGATCCAAGGATGGACAACTGAGCAGATCCCACTTCCACTGCATACTGTGGCTTAGAACCTCCCAGGTCCTTAGCAGGACCCTTTCCTCTCCAAGTCATTGCCTGAGGGATGTGCACAGCTGGCTGCTCCAGAAGACTGACAGTGCATTTCTCCCTGCATTTACTGTGAAGAGGGGAGAGATGTTGAGACACTCAGCCCAGCACCACCCATAGAAAAGAAGACATCACTCTGGGTTTACTGGCAGCTGTAGGAAACCAGGAAACATGCATGCATTTGGCAACACCTGCTCAGACTTGTGAATGCGGTGGAAAACTTGAATTCTACTCACCGTGTTCTGGGGCCACCCCCACATCCCTGTGGGGGTCTCATCGCCTGTGACTCTCATCATGAGCCCAATCCTCAGTGACCCCCTTTGGCGTGTTCTGAACTCCAACAATAGCAGAACATGATAACACTACTCGATTTCTCAAACAGTTCTGCTGGGCTTTCAAGACATCATCCAGTCTCAAAAATGTCCTGTGGGTTAGGGCTGTGGCTCAGTCAGGAAGGTGCTTTCTTTCCAAGAAAAGGGCCTGAGCTTGAGTTCCAGAACCCATGATTTTTTTTTTTTGTTTTGTTTTTGTTTTATTTGTTTTTGTTTTTTTGTTTTTTTTTTTTTTTTTTTTTTTTTTTTAAAATCAAGGATGTTGGGCTTTACTTGTAATCCCAGCTCTGGGGATGTGGAGACAGGGGGATTCCTGAAATTAGCTGCTCAGCCAGCCTAGCCTACTTAGCAAGCTCCAGGCAGTGAGAAAAGCTGTTTCACATTTTTGAAGGGTTGGGTAGTGTGCCCAAGGAGTTACAGCTGGGCTTCTTCTCTGCCCTCTACATGCATACACCACACACACACACACACACACACACACACACACACACATGCACGCTGCACGCACGCGCACGCGCACACACCACACATCACAGACCAAAACCACACACATACAATCCGAATTAGTCTGGGTGGCAGTCTTTAAGAGTTTAGAAACATGAACTCAGGTCCTGCCTGAGATGGACTGTGCCAGACTTGTAACAATGTCTGAGAACCAATATATTCCAGTGGCCACCAAAATCTGTCTATAGGCCAGATCAGATGCCTGCCCATTGTCATATGACTCACAGGTAGGAATAAATGGGTCTCATTACTTTCTGATGGTCAGAAGAAAAATCAGAATAATATTTTGTGATCCATGAGAACTCTCTGGGATTTCAATGTCATGTCCATCAATAAAGTTTTGTTGGTACACAGCCCTGCTCAAGATTCCCTGTATTTCTATAGATGCTTTCCTGGAGTGACAACAGGGTGACAGTTTTGACAGAGACTGCAGCCCACAGAAGGGCAGAAATAGCATCCGGTCTTTTACAGGATTCATCTGCCATCAGGTCTGCAGCTGAGACATCACACACTCATCTCATTTTATGTCCCATGATTTCCCAACATTTGTTCCCAGGAAATCACAGCGGGTCCTCACGCTTTGTCCTTCCCAGATGCCTGGGGGCTGGGGGCCATTTCACAGGTTCCACCTGCTCCCCCTCCTTGGCCAAGCGGAAGACAGCGCGCTCACTCTCCCCAGGCCTTTGTTGATCTCTGCTGCCTGGCCCAATTGCTGCTCTTCTGAACTGATTGCAGCCTAGCCCTTGGGACCTGCTCTGCTCTGCGTAGAGCTGGACGCCATCTTCCTTTGTGTTTCAGGATTGCCCATCCAGATATCCAGAGCTGTCCATCTTTGTGAATCCTAGCAGAAACCCAAGGGAGCCTTTGGCACAGAAAAACCCCTCAGTGAATTGCTTACTGAGGAGATGCCTGGATTAATGAGTCATGCTTCCTATTCCTGGATGATCTTCATGAGCCTGCATGGTACAGGGCCCAATAGAATGATTAATTGATGGATTGATTTTCCTTCATGACATCCCAAATGGCTTCTCCCTCTCATTCACTTTTATTCCCTAGAACAGTGTTAAGCACCAAGGCTGGGCTTGTTTTTAGAGTTGCAGAGATGCACAAAGATGGAGCCATTCTTGTGTCTTCTTTCTAATCAAGAAGAGATAGAGTCTGAGCTGCAATCGCCTGAATTTGAATTCTTTTTACCCATGTCCACCTGCACAGCCTTCCTGGGTCCACACCTGCACACACCAGACCATCTTACCCCAGTCCAGCTCCCTGCCAGAGCCCAGACCAACCTCTGGGGCTCTTCAGGTGCTGCCTGGGCCCAGGTACCTGGGGTTTTGGCTCTGCTGTGAAGGGCCATAAGCTCTTATCACGAGAGCGATGCTGGGTGTCAGCCAATGATTTCTGTGACCTACCTGTGTTGTTTCATGGCAGCCCCTACACCACTGGCCATGGAGGGGACAGCTCAGGCTGAGAGCCCAGCCTTGACTTAAAATAGAGAAACGGGGTAGAAGCACACACAGCATGCAGACATGGGACAAGCCATGGTGGAGGTGGCTTCGATCAGGTAGGGGTCTGTACACCAGGAGCACAGGCATTTCACAATGGAAACGACAACTGGGAGGGGCTTCCCAGCCATACCAGTTAGGGCCAGGATGTTACTGCATACTTAGAGTTCCAGCATTTTTGGAGGATGGAGGAGGATTGTGAATTAGAGGCCAAACCTGTTGCACAGCCTAAGATAAAACAAAAACTATCACATCAAAGTTGGATAGGACAAACCAACAGAAGGAAGAGCCTAAGAGAAGGCACAAGACTCAGAGACCCACTTGTTCTCACACTCAGGAATTCCACAAGAACACTAAACTTGGAGCCATACTTCAAACACAGAGGACCCGGTGCAGGCTGTGTGCTTGCTGCCCCCGTCTCTGTGAGGTCATGGGAACTCTGCTCATGTTGCTTCAGAGGCCCTGTTTTCTTGATCCTTCATGCCCTCTGCCTCATGCACTCTCTCCACTTCCTCTTCCGTGGGGTTCCCTGAGCTCTGAGGAGAGGGCTGTGATGGAGACATCCCATTGAGGACTGAGTGTTCTAGGACCTCTCACTCTCTGTGTGATGCCTGGTTTGGGTCTCTATATTTCTTCCTGTCTGCTGCAGAAGATGATGAGGATGATGATAGTGGTGGCAAGGGTGTGGCAATGGTGATGGTGGTGGATGGTGGAGATGTGAGGTTGATAATGGTGATGTAACTAAGGGGAATATATTCAAGGGCTTAACAATGAGTGCCACCTGCCTTTTGCATGGTGGTTTGGTTTTGTTCTCCTGTGGTCCCTTTCTTGTTTTGTGTCTCTGTTGACCATATAGCTTATTATCTACCTGGGGTGACTTGGGGATAATACTGCTATTTATACCAAGACAGTAGTTCACTAGTGGCTCTCAGACATATTTTGTGCTTTGTTATGCATGGAGCAACCTGGATGGAGTTGACCTCAAGAGTCCAGGGCATCAAGCGTACTCTGGGCATGCTCAACACTTCAGCCTGGTTTAAATTTGGACCCCAAATACTCAAAAGTAGAATTGGCTTGGAATGCAGAAAGCCAGTGTATCTTACATTCTGGGCTGTTAGGCTTTTGTTGGCATGGCTGATAATACCAAGTCCATGAGGGGACTGTCCAATGAATGGGTAAAGGTAGCCATTGCTGGAGATTTGTATCTGTGAGAGCACAGAGGCCATGGCTCACAGGTCACTGTCTTATATTTGGGGACATGTCACACTTGGACGAAGAGTGGAGCATCTTCCACCTGCTGGGCCTGTGACCTGAGCAACTTCATTGGCTGGGCAGAATTGTTTGGTGAGCATCACAGGTCTTCTGCCACGGTGGATGAGGCCAAATAAAGACACTTCTTGTAGCCCAATACATGGTACACCTTCTAGTGGAAAATTCAGCTCAGCCAACAGAAATGGAAACGTCCCTTTATGTGAATGGAAAAGTGGTAAGGAGTCATTTTTCCTAGTTATTGTTTATATTGCTGTCTTAGAAATCTGGGGCATGTGACACAGAAAATGCTGTCACTAGATCTGCAGAGGTATTGTGAAGAAAAATCTAAAAGCCTCCAGGTCTGACTTGACAGCTCTATTTTCAGAGGTGTGTTGAATCTCTTAGAAGTAATCACTTATGCACTGAACTGCCTTATTGGAACAAGAATGAATATCTAGAACATTTCATATAATCTATTTCTAGAGCTGAATATTTTTCATTTATTGGCACAGAAGTGAACGTCTGGAATATTCTATATAAGGCTTTACAGAGCAGGTTTGAAAAGGAGAATTTAAAACAAATGCCCAGTGGCCTGAGGTGAGCCATTAGCTAGGGCAAACTAACATCTTGCAGAGATGACAGATGGGAGAGAGAGGGGTGCGTTCCTCCCATCTGAGCTCCCTCCCAGCACAGGGAACAATCCTCACAACAATGGGCTGAAATCCTTTCCTAAGACAAGCCCTCTGGGCCCCCTGTCAGAAACCCCACTAATCGCTTCCCAAGCGCCCCACCCTGTAGCTGAAGCCTGGTTCACAACATTTACAGCTAAGTACATTATTAAAAGTCAAACCAAACAACGTTTGCCAATCCCCGGGGGAATGTGGCGAGGAATGAATAATTCTGAAAAGATCCTGGCATCTGTGTGCATTAACCACAAATGGCCATTAAGTCAGAGCGGTGCAAGGAGCAGCCTGCAGGCTGCAGAGCTCATGCCCATGAGAAGTGATGGTTCTCCCCCTTTACAGGAGGAGGCCAAGGCCTGGTCCGCACCCACAGTCAGCCCGAGGGCTACCTTCTCTCCTTTTGATTCCTAGAACAGAACGACCCAATTCCTCTTCAGCAGCTTCACCAAACACAACAGTTAGCCACTGCCCTGGACTTCCGAGGCTCCGGCAGCTCCCTCCACCCCAAGGCCAGGCAGAGCTTGCAGGCAGCAAACAGCCTTAGAGGATGGGCCCTTGCAGCCAGCTCCAGTTTGTGGTGGCCTGAAGTATTATACACCATCTCACCAAAGATGGGAGCATAGTCTCCATGGCAGCGGGCCCTCCCCTCTTCCGTCTCACACTTCCCATGCTCTGGGGGTGACCAGGATTCTGGATGCTCTGTTGTCAGGGAGATTGTCATATGGGCGGGCTTTTGGTATCCTTATATAGTTGTGACATTGGCTAATTACTTAGACTTCCTGAATCCAGCTTTCTTATTTGTCAAATCGGATCAAGCCTATCCTGCTTTGCAAGATGAGAGCCTCAAAAAGAGGCCATGAGACCTTGGAAGTGAAGATGGTGAAGGAGGGTCTCCTTGAACATTGGATGGCTTTGCTCTGTGTCACGTGGAGGAGGAACTCAGCCAACATCCTCATGAAGTGTCTCCTCAGGGCACTGTGTTCCACTGAATCTCTCTCCCTCTCTCTCTCTCTCTCTCTCTCTCTCTCTCTCTCTCTCTCTCTCTCTCTCTCTCTCTCTCTCTCCCTCGCTCCCCTCCCTCCCTCCCTCCCTCCCTCCCTCCCTCCCTCTCTCTCTCTCTCTCTCTCTCTCTCTCTCTCTCTCTCTCTCTCTCTCTCTTTCTGTGTGTGTGTCATGGGTGGTGGTGGTGAGAAGCTGCACCACAGGGCACCGCCTCACCTGCAGGTGATCTGGCCTTAATTCATGCATCTTTCCTTGCTGCAGTCAGGTTGTAGGAGTCAGGACCATTGCACGGTAGGTTAAGGACCACTGTGCAGGGAAGTAGGTTGTGGGCTGGGCTGGGCTGCCCAAAGATCCCCTGCCTGGAAAATTACTGGGCCTGTGGGACACACACGTCCAGCCTGCTCTGGGGATTCCGGTTAGGCTTGCTGCCATCAGAAAAGTCTGAATGTATATCAATTACTGTTTGTAGGGTCTTATGAACCCCATGTGGGTTGACTCTTGGAAAGGTGTGATGAGTATAGTTTCTTGGGGCCCTGGTTCAGGAGGTCTCCAGCTGGGGGTGTCATGCTCTGGGGTTGCTTGCTTTGGTTTGTTTGAATGTGTTTTGTGTACACAGTCTGGAGGGACAATGGGCCTGGGTCTTCTACTCACCTGTGATCCTGGCATTTCCCTGCCCAGCTGGGATGAGTTCTTGACCCTTAACCCACTGCCCAGCCCACTCCCCCACCACCCTCAGATCATGTGTCCTTTTGCTTGGACAGGCATGGCTTGTTTCAGTGTGTGTGTCTGTGTGTCTGTGGGGGGCAAGTAGTCTTTGTCTACTGTCATCGTCTACTCTGTCATCGTCTACTCCCAGAAGGGGCCCAGGCAAACACATAGATGAGGGGTTGTGTCGTCTCCATTCTGCACGGAGGACCACACTGCTGCGGGACGGTAAGTCTACTGCCCACCCCTGATTGAGTATGCAGTGCACCCAGACCTCAGTAGGGGTCCCTGCCCCTCTGAGGACTTGGAAAACAGGCTGCTCCTGCTTCTCTCAGGTGATTGATGGAGGAGAGCCAGTGACTGTGTCCACCAAAAACAGTGATTTCATAACAAGCACCGGCGCATCTCCCTTGAGGATCCCTGGACTCGGGGGACAGTGATATTAACCAGGAAGCAAGAACTACCACGGCAGGGAAGAGAGACTGCAGAAGACAGAGACAAATGACATGCCTAATTCCTTTGCGTCATTTCCCGTTAATAAGGAACCCTGCCTCTTCCCCCTGTGCTGGGCCCTGCAGACTATGTGGGCTGTACAGCCCTGAGCTTGAGAACTCCAATGATTGCGGGTGCTGTGACTCCTCCATCACCCTAACACGTCACCTGGGTGACTCCAAGCTTCTGGATGCCTTGAACTCCAGAAACCAAAAAACGTACACCCTGGTAGAGCCAGGAGATGACTTGGTTGGTGATGTGCTTCCCATGAGAGTAAAGACCTGAGTTAAATCTCCAGGCCCAGCACTGGGGAGGTAGAGGTGGGCAGATCCCTGGTCCTGGCTCGTTAGCCAACCTAGTGCATTTGGTGAGCATCAAGTTCAGTGAGAGACCTCTGTCTCAAAAAAACAAAGAGGAAAAAAACTAAGGATGACCCCCACTCACAAACACAAACATCCCTAAGAATTTACATACAGGAGAATCTCAAAGTTTCCCACGTGGAGCATTCACATATAGACGCTCACTCTCCACACCATGCAATAGCATCTGTCTTGCTCTACACTACTCCTCTGTATAGATCAGTGAGCATTCAGGCTGCCCCTACCTTTCCCAACTGTGCAGGATGACTTTCTGAACAAGAGTTTACAGAAACCTCATCAGGACCTTGCTCTCGGTTCTCCTAACTCTGCATTTAGAACCTGCATAGCCCTCTTCCTTCTGTATCCACCCTGACCCATCAGGCTAGTAATACCTGGCGGGGTATTTCATTGGGGCTTTGATTTTAATTCTCTTGCTGACTACTGATGCTCAGCGTATTTTTTAGGTTTACTTGACATTCGTTATCTTTGGATGGACATGGTTTTTAAGTCCTGGGAAGCCACACATGTGAAATGAAGCCTCGTCTTCCCAGGAAGATCGTCTGCTGGGTGAAAACTAAACAGGACTAAAGGCACTCTGGGAAGTCGCAGTGTGATTGATGCCGTGGGAAAGAGCTGAGGCAGGAGGTGGTTTTGAGTCTGAAGTAAGGAGAGATTTCTCTGAGGATAGGATGTGGGGATGTCTGGGGGCTGTGGAGAAGACAAATCGCCTAGAGAACGTGGGGAGGGTAGAGGTGAGCTCAGGTGGAAAGGCCCTGAAGGAAGGAAGGGTTGTCTGTGTCTGAGAACAAGGGAACAAGCAGCAGGAGAGCAGTAGGGAGTAATGAGGACAAGGGACATTGGTATAGAGAACAGTACTCCTAAGGAGTCACAGAGAGGCAAATAAAATGTTGGTGGCTGGAGGTTAATGCAGACTCATCTGGTCAAAGTGCAGGGAGTTAGTGTCTATGGGATGCTCAGCCACAGATGGGACATCTAAGTCACACTCCTTTCCCCCCAAGGCTCAGAGACAATTGTGAAAGATAGGCAAAAAGACAGAGCCAAAGGCCAGAGAGGGCCAGGATGAAAGGCGTCTTCTGGATATAACACCATCAGGGCGCTCACGAACTCATAGCAGCTGTGGTTGCCTGCATGAGACTGGAACAAGACCAAGTTGGCCAATGTTCTAGCATAGAAGGAGAGAGGGGAAGGGATGAATGTGATCAAAATACATTGCACACAGACATGAAATTCTCAAAGCACTAATAAAAATACTATACTAAAAGTGTTCTGCATGATGCCTAGTGTAGAGAGTGCTTGTTATTAAAGCCTGCCCATGTCATTCTCCTAAGGGAAAATGTCCCAGCTGCTTTAGTGTCACAGGACATTTAAAAAGAGAACCCTTCTTTCAGCTGGGAGTTGGGGGTCAGACCTGGAAGCAGTTCACTGGTCCTTCTGAGGATGCTGGCCTGGCATTTGTATTGCCTCTTGGTTATGTGGCTACTTCCTGGGACTATTTGTCCTCTTAAGGAATTCTAGGATCCTGGCAACTCTTGCACAAGAAAACATTCCTGGGACATTAGGAAAGTGTGAGCATGGATTGTGAGATGTCCTGGGATGCCCAGCTATTATTTATATCACAGACCACTCGAGGAAACCCAGGCAGTCAGAGTCTTAAACACAGGCCTTCAAGTGCTCTGGGATGGTGTAGAGGGGCAGGTATCCCAGGAAACACAGGCAGCCATATAGTCAAAGCTGCAGAGCTCGCTTCTCTGGTGAGGAGACTGTGTCTTTCCACACTTATTTTTTTTTTTTTTTTGAGACAGGGTTTCTCTGTGACCAGGCTGGCCTCAAACTCACAGAGATCCATCTGAGGTATGTACCACCACCGCCAGGCACAAATGCACAACTCTTATAAAGGAAAACATTTAATGGGGTGGCTCAGTTTCAGAGGTTTAGTTCCTTATCAGCATGGCAGGACATGTCAGCATGCAGGCAGACACGGTGCTGGAGAAGGAGTTGAATGTTGTGAAATATTTGTTTACACGGTGTGAAGATGTCACTGTGATTGGTTTAATGAAGAGCTGAATTGCCAATAGCTAGGCAGGAGAAAGTAGGCAGGACTTCTGGGGGGAGAGAGAACTCTAGGAAGATTAGTGGTGGAGAGATGCTGACCAGACACTGAAGAAGTTGGACATAAGGTAAGAGTAGAGGTAATAGAGCCGTGTGGCAGAATGTAGATTTAAAAATATGGGTTAATTAAGTATTAAGAGCTAGTAGGAAACAAGCCTAAACAAAAGGCCAAGCTTTCATTATTTTCATTATTAATAAGAAGTCTCCATGTTATTACCTGTGAGCTGGCGGTCCCACAAAAGAAAGTCCAACTACAGTTTAGAGTTTTACATCTCTCCCCCCCCCCCAAGACAGTGTTTCTCTGTAATTTTGGAGGTTGTCCTGTAACTCACTGTGTAGACCAGGCTGGCCTCAAACACACAGAGATCTACCTGCCTCTGTTTCCCAAGTTCTGGGATTAAAGGTGTGCACCACCACTACCCAGCGAGAGTTCTACATCTTAATCTGCAGGCAACAGGAAGTGGTCTGACTCACTGGGTGTAGTTTGAGCATAGGAGACCTCAAAACTCACCCTAACAGTCACACTTCCTCCAACAAGACCACACCTGCTCCAACAAGGCCACACCTAATAGTGCCACTCTCTGTGGGGGCCATTTTCTTTCAAACCACTTTCCACTCCTGGCCCCCAAAGGCTTATAGTCATATCTTAATGCAAAAATTCATTCGGTTCAACTTCAAAAATGTCCATAGTCTATAACAGTCTCAAGCTTATTTAAAAAGCTAAAGTTCAAAGTCTCTTCTGAGATTCATGCAATCTCTCAACAGTAATAAAGCAGTAAAATCAAAATAAAAAAAATCAGATCACATACTTCCAACATATAGTAGCACAGAATATACATTACCATTCCAAAATAAGACAAGGAAGCATAGTGAGGACATACTGGACCAGAGAGACCAAAAACCAGCTGGGCAAACTTCAAACTCTTCATCTCTATGTCTGATGTCAAAGTGCTCTTCAGAGCTCCAACTCCTTTCCACTTTGTTGACTGCAACACACTGCTCTCTCTTGGGCTGGTTCCACTCCCTGTTAGCATCTTTCCTGGGCAGGTAGCCCATCCTCGGCCTGGCAGCTCCAACATCTTGGGGTCTCTGAGGCGATCCAGGCTTCACCTTCACAGCCCCACTCAATGGTCTCTGTAGGCCTCCATTCAGGGCCACCCTTGGCCCATACATGGCTTCCTTTCTTATATCCTTAAAGCCAGAACCACGTGACTAAAGCTGCCAAGTTCTGCTGCTTGTTGGGGCCGGAACATGACCTCCTCATTCAATTACATCTTCACCAGCTTTCTGGTTTTGATTGTTACATGCATTGCCTATGCTTGGATGTTTAGAAACTTGTTCTGTAGACCAGGCTAGCCTCAAACACGGAGATCCTCCAGCCTCTGCCTTCCAAGTGCCTTTGGTTGATATTTCCCATGGATATAATATAGCTCTAAATGAAGTCTTCGAATATACAAGGAGACCAGGAATTTAGGGACTAGATTATGTCAAACAGCATCATGAAGCCCAGGTCCAGTGCTAAACACATGTGTACGAACTTGGCTATTGGTGCTTGTAGGACCTGGATGTCAATGTTCATTCATACTTGACCAGGAAATATACAAAGAGGTGAGAGAGTATCAGGCAAAGAGAGAAAGACTATATTCGCTCACCCTGGCTGCTGACTTCTGCCTCACTAATTGAGTTGATGAGAGGAATATCACCAGATTTTCCACCCTCTCTTCTCGTTCTTCCAAAAAGACAGATACTATATGATTCTGCTCAATATGGTCCCTAGAATGCCACATCTACAGAGATAGGAAGTAGAATGTGAAGAGGGGTTTGGAGAGGTACACTGGCTGATTTTGACTGTCAACTTGACACAATCTAGAGTCATCAGAGGGGAAGGAGTCTCAGTTGAGAAAAAGCCTCAATGAGATCCAGCTGTAAGGCATTTTCTCAATTAGTGATCAGTGGGGGAAGACTCAGCCCATTGTAGATGGCACCATCCCTGGGCTGGCGGTCCTGGGTTCTGTAAGAAAGCAGGATGAGCTATTAGTATCCCTGAAAGTACAGCTCTCAAGGCTATACCCATGGTTCTAAGAGAGTCTCCACAGTGTAGTGAAACTGAACTTAGAAAATTTTTCCATCTGAGGGGTACCGAATAAAGTCACATAACTGCTGTTTGGGCCGTGTTCTTTATTTTCCTGTCCTCTAATTTTCTTCTAAGTTCTAATTCTTTTTAGTTCCTTTGTTTCAATTTTCTGTTCCAGTTCTCTCTTTCTTCTTTTTTCACCTAGCTTAAATTAAAAAAAAAATTATAGGAAGCCTGAGGCAATAAGAAAAAAGTTACTAGAATTAAATCTCACTGGTCATAGCACATTCCTTGGGTAAATGGTAAGAAGCTGAGCCATTTATTACGACAACGTAAGGTTTCAAGCCTGTGACCAGAGGCTGGAGGCACAGTGCCCCACCAGTGAGACGAGCTGCAGAGACATCTGCACAGTCAGGTCTTATCAGCCAGACTTGGTAAGCAAAGAACTGGTCTGAGTTTTCAGGTTTGCTTTGTGTTAATAACCCTGGAAGGCATCTGCAACTCTAGCCTTGTGCGTATCTGTAAAGTTTTAGCAAATAAATTACAGGCAGGAGCAATAGTTTTAAGATTTGATGGTCCTGCAGGTCCTGCCAGGATGGGATTCTCCTCCTCCATCAGAGAACCATTTCTCTGATGGGTTGACATCTGAACACTAGTTGTCACCTGCTGCAGCGTCCACAGCCTCCAACACTGAGCAAACCATGGAAGCAACCAGCAAGCAGCTTCCCTCCACGACCTCTGCATCAGCTCCTGCCTCCAGAGTCCTGCCCTGTTTGATTTCTGCCTCCCTTCAGTGATGAATAGCAACGTGGAAGTGTAAGCCAAATATACCGTTCCCTCCCCAATTTGCTTTTTAGTCATGGTGTTTTGTCACAACACTAGGAACCCTAAGACAGGGGGTGCCACATGGGAACACAGGCAGACTCAGCAAAGTGAAGATGTTCACATCCATGTACTGTGTACTTACAAATGACAAAGTGACAAATTTCAGGGCATATATATCTACTCTTCTCTCTCTTACAGACACACACACACACACACACACACACACACACACACACACACACCACTCACAGAGAAGTGGGGAGAGAGACAGATGCTAAAGTCAAGGCATAGGAAAGACTCTTTCTCATTTCCCTCTAAGGAGAACACTGCTCTTCACTGTGGGTTTATTCTTCTCCTGAAGTCTGGAGACTGCTCTCTGGAGACAGCCAGGGACATCTGGGGAGGTCTAGGCTAACCTGGCTTTTAAGTGAGTAAGGATGATTTCCCTAGAAAGGTGATTAGCAGGCCTGCCTGGCACTGGTAGAACAAAGAGTTACTTGGTAACAGCTCCTGTGGGTGGATAGGTTAGGATAGTGCCATAGTGAGGTGAGGGTCACGTATATGGTGACATTTCCTCACCCCCCTCCATTGGCCCTGTTTTGCTGCTGGACCACAGGGTTTTAAATACTCATAGGGAGGGTGGAATCCTGCTGCTATGACATTTTAGTGATGGATGACACACCAAATCAGAAGTCTATGTTGGAGAATTTGCAACCTGAGCCCCTCATCATCATCTGGTACACACACACACACACACACACACACACACACACACACACACACACACCACTGCAGAAGGGACTTGGGAGTCAGCTAGTATCTCGATTTGGAAAATTAGCTATTAAGGCCTTCGGGGGTTGGAAAAAGTGACTTAAACCATGCAGTCAGCCTGAGGTGGAGCAGAGGGCCACTGATGTTGCCTCTGCCCAAGTATCTGCCTGTGTGGGATCCTCTGGGCCTTGATGACTTTATTTTCGGGTCAATGTGTAGAGATGGGAGGGATGCAGAAGGAAGCCCCATGTGCCCTGCCCCACTCATGGGGCCATGAGAACACCTGGCCAGGGCTCTGATTCTCTGGGGCATAGGACAGGGTCCATGTCCATCACTGTGGAACTATGGGTATCTGAATGGGCTCCTGTTCTGCCTTAGGGGATAACTACCCTCTTACAAGCGTCCAACTGAATCAGCCCAGGTGACAAGGGTCCAGATGATAGCAGCCATGGCCACCTCCCCCTGCTTCCAGGCCGATCCTTTCCCAGGAGTTTCCAGGTCCTCTCTAGCTCCACCTTAGCAATATTCTGGTCCTGCCTGCAGCCTTTCAGAGACTGTGGGCTTCCCTGAGGGAGCTTGAGGTGTCCCAAGGAAGAGTGCCATCTCCTCTTCCCACCTCACAGTCACTGCAAAGGAGAGGCAGCTTCTGGGGCCCAGGGACAGGGATGGCCGTGTAACAGAAAACTGAATGCCACCCTGCGTTTGTTCCTCTCTGGGAGTTTCAGGCTCCTCGCTAATCTGAGTCAGCCCTCGGGCCAGATTCTGGGTTCTCTCTCCAGCGGCCCCAGCCAGGGCAGTGAGCGGCCCCCTGCTCTTCTCATGCATTGCTAGAATGGTCTGGCATTTTGTTATGTGCATAATTATAGTTAACTTGCCTGGGGCTTTACACTTTTAAAGCCTTTTTGTAGTCTATGCTCTGTCTGTGTTTCCTACAAGCTCAATGAGACGGACAAACTAGGGTGGAAGCTGCCATCCACCTTCACAGAGGAATTGAGCAAACAAGGTCCTTGGGTGACTCTGTAGCCCCGAGGAAATGGTAGACGCAGACATTATTATCACACATTCTTGCTCCTGTTTAAATCTGGCTTCCTAGAGGGCCGAGACCACCTTTTCCTGTCTTGATTTACTATGCTCCACTCCTAGTCTGCTGCAATCCCTACTGTTTCTTGTGAGATTTGTTTTTATAAATTCTTCATCCATTTGGCCCCAAACTGACTGAAAACTGAAAGCCAAAAGTTGAGGAATGAACTTTGGGGAAGTGCTGGATATTTTTATATATATATATATATATATAGACTTGGTTTCAGGTCAAATCCATCAGTTTCTGAGATGTGAACTAAGACATGCATGCACACATGTGTACATACACACTCACACTGAGAGAGTGCCAAATCATAGTTAGTATCCAACCTTGCACACCGCACTGATAACCAAGATGGCTGCTAAGTGACTGAGCCAAGGAGCCACCGACACTCTAGATAGGACTGTATGAAGGGTGATTACATCACTCAGACACCATGCACTTCAAAACCTGTGAATAGTTTGTTTCTGAAATTCCCCACTTAATATTCTTAGACCATGGTTGATGACTGATAGCTGAAATCACAGAAGTGACCCTGAGACAATAAAGACGTATGTGTGTTCACGTGTGCCTAAGTCTTTCTGTGTGTATGTTTCTGTGTGTGCCTGTGTGGATGTGTGTGGTTTTTTTTATGTGTGTTTCTGTGTGTTTTCATGTGTGCAATGTCTCTCCATGTGTCTGTGTATGTGTTTCTGTGTCTGTGTGTGTATATGTCTCTGTGTATGCCTGAGTGAGTGTGTGTGTGTGTGTGTTGTGTGTGTGTGTGTGTGTGTGTGTGTGTGTGTTTGCATATGTGAGTCTCTGGGTGTGGATGTATATACCTATGTCTCTGTGTATGTCTGTGTCTCTATGTATATGTGTTTGTATGTGTGCCTATGTCTATGTGTCTGTGTGTGTGTTTGTATATTTGTGTTTCTGGGTGTGGATGTGTACATAACTATGTCTTTCTCAGTGTGTCTGTGTGTCTCTGTGTGTTTGTGTCTGTGTGTACCTATGTCTCTATGTGTGTGTGTGTCTGTATCTATGTGTGTGTATGTCTATGTGCATCTGTGTGTGTGTGTGTCTGTATCTCTGTGCATGTGTGTCTATGTCTATGTGTGTATATGACAGGAGATAATTGGACAAACATATAGCACTGTTACTAAACCGTTATCAGTTCAATGTTAAGTTTCTTACTGCTACAGTGTCTCTTGCTGTGAGGATGAGGTCAATGGTAAGCATGTCCTTTTGTGGAGTGAGGCATGGCCTGCTCATTTTCCTCTGGCCTCTGTCTCCTCCCTCTTTCCCTGGTTTGTTCTCTACCGCAGATGCTCCTCCCACAATGTCCCTGTGTCTGTGTAGCTAATGCAGGCAGGTACCTTGGTAACTGGCTGCCACAGTTCCTCCATGAAGCTCTCCTGTGCCCATCCCCCAAGCACAGTCTTCTTGCTGGGGTGCTATGCACCCCAAAGTGAGCGTCCTCCCAGCACAGGTCAAACAGGACTACACTCTTGCTCTTAGTCCCTGGACCCTCCATGAACTGGTCTTTCCCGCCCCTCCTCCACCTGGTCCCCACTCCGGACATGGATGGTGATTAATGTCTGTCCCAGGTCTCAGGGTTCCCCATATCTACCTAGAAGAACTGCCGTAGATTCCATGCAGCCAGCTACTTTCTTTGTTATGCCAAGATGGTAGCTTTTTCTGACCATGTAAACTCAGCCTCTCACATGGGAGAGTTTGTGTGCAAATGCATCCAAGCCATTGACTCCTACACTTTAAATGGGCAAAGTGTATTGAGTATGAATTGTATTTCAGTAAAGCTTCCTCCCCAGAAAAGAAAGCGCGCGCGCACACACACACACACACACACACACACACACACACACACACACACACACACACACACTCACAAACACAAACAAACAAACAAACAAAAAACCCCAAAGCAAGTACTCTTTCTTATTCTCCCAAGGGCCATGCCAGCTCTATGAGACTGTCACAATCCTGCCTTGTCCCTTTGAAAGAAAAAGGGGGAACAGAAGGGCTGCCTCAGCCCTCTGCTGTCTGGGTGGCACAGCTCCACCCTGATCCATGCAAAGACTCTCTCTGATGTGAGGCTCCCTCAGCCCCTCAGGGCTGGGCTGCCTCTCCATCCCACCCAGCCTCCTTGAGGGGCTCAGGCTCCACTCAAGGAACACCAGGCTGCAAAGCAAACAGCCCGAGGGTGGGGCTGGCATAGGGACAGGCTTTCTTTTCCGTTTTAATCCTGAGGATTAGCCACAGCTGTTGTTCATTCCGCCCGCATCGCATCTTTCCTTTCACAGCTGCTCTGCACACTTGGCTCTACAGGAGCCGGGGCTGTGGAGGTGGAAGTGGCTCAATTTAACAATTTGCTACTTGGCCGAGGTTTGTTTTAGATGTGTTCCCTTCACGATGCCACGTGGGCATCTTCCCTGTTTGAATCTGTGATGCAGGGAAACCGTGGGCTCCAGACACACACGGCCGGTGACTTCTAACTGGCTCCTTTTTTTTTTTTTTTTTTTTTTTTTTTTGTCTCTTTCTAGAACCTTTGAGACAGTCAGCAGAAATTTACACAAGGCAGAGGAATGTTCACCGAGATGGAATAAGTCACTGGGTGCCTGTGTTGTAGTCGAAGCCTGCAGTGTGGTGTTTTAGGAAAACCACCTTCCACTTTCAGTGTTTACTCATCTGTTCTTCCTGTACGAGCAGAGCCACCATTTTCAAAGGAATTGGATTCCCCTAGGAAGTGCACAGATGCCCACGAGCCTTTGGGGAAACACTATCTCCATCGCAACAGAAGGAACACACATCAGAAGCTCTATATCTATAGGTACACATTCCTTAGGAATGCACTGAAATATGTACAAAATGGGTGGCAGTTAATCTCTACTGTCAACATGACTACATTTGGATTACCTAAAGAGACACACATGCATCTGGGCATGCCTGTAAGGAAGTTTCCAGAAAGGTTTAACCAAGGAGGGAAGATTTACCCTGAGCGTGAGGTATCATGGGGTGGGGGTTGGGGGGATGCACCTCACACTGAGTATGAAGAGGAAGCCCATTGGGTAGCTTGTATTCTTTGCACTCTGCCTCCTGACGGTGGACACAATGTAACCAGCTGCCCACCCTGGTACATAGTAAATGCCAAGCTAAACCCGTTTCCCCTTAAGTGACTTTGACAAGCATTTTGTCCCAATAATAAGGAAACAACCAATATACTTGATGTTTCCAAGCCGGAAGAGTGAGACCAAAAAAAAAAAAAAAAAAAAGAGGAAATAAGCAAATGCATTCACAAAGTCTATTTATAGGAAGAAAAACAAAACCCCTGCCGAGAGCAGGGGTCAGCAAACTATGCGTAGGCTGTGGTTTCTTTTTGTATTGACCATAAACAAATTTTTTTTAAAAAATTATTTTTAAAAGAATGTTTAAAAAAAAATGGGGAAAAGATCGTGAATTGATGATAAAGACAGTCTGTGGCACACAGAACCTAAAGTCCAACCTGTGGACCCCTCTGGGCTGGAAGAACACACAAACTTCAGTTTTGCATATGTGTCACAAGTTAGACATCTCTGCTAAGCTTGCTGATGAGAGGGTTTGGGACTCTGTGACAGCCAAAGGTCACACATCAAATGTTTTCTCAGACCCAAGGGAAGGACCAGTGGTTCCAGGTAGAGGCACTTGAAATTTCCTGAAAAACAATGCAGGAACCCATGAGCATGGACCTCCACGTTAGAGGTGTTCATGGCAAATGGGCAGTTCATGGTTGAGTGCCGCCACCTCTAAAACCAGTGAAGCTGGGTAAAAAGCATCCACAACTTCTCTGGACCAGAGGCAGAGGTGGCCTGCCCAGGTGGCCGTTTCTCTTTTGTCTGCTCTTCCGTGTACGGAGCCAGGAGCCCTGTGTGCTCTACAGGCAGCCGTAAGGGCAATTTCTGCTAAAATCTCGTGGTTTCTGCTTCTTTTCCTGTCACTGTGATAAAATGCCCTGACCGAAAAACAACGTAGGGAGCAAGGGTTCATTTTGGCCAACAGCTCGGTCGTAGAGTCTACTATGGGGAAGCATGGCGGCTAGAGAATGAGGCAGCTGTCACACTGCATCTACAGTTGGGAAGCAGAGAGTGATGCTGGTGTTCAGCTCAGCGTCTCCTTTTATTCATCGGGAATGCAGTCCAAGGAATGACTCCCCACACTCACGAGGGTCTTCTCAACTCAATTAGCTCAGTCCAGTTAGGCCCCTGCAGGAATGTTTAGAGATCTGCCCCCTAGATGGTTTTAGATCTTGTTAGGTGGACAGGCAATGTTAACCATTACATTCTGATTGCAAAGGACTTCTTGGTAAAAAACCAGAACTTGTAACCTTACAGAGCCCTGACTGCAGGGGAAACGACAGTGTCCCAGCTGAGTCCCTGCTGAGATGACATGTTGGTCAGCGTCTTCTGACAAGCAGGTGCCACAGCAGGCTTGGACTTCCCAGAAGAAGTACCTAGGAGGTCAAAGGACATTGCATCAGGTGGAGGGAGCTTGGAGAGTGCATTCCTGATGCTAGAAAAGAAAGAAGGGAAGGGGGGCTGTCCTGTAGCACAGTTCCATCGAGTCAATCAAGCCATAGGGAATTCTGGACTCATCTCCCCACAAGTAATGTCCTGTGGAAGCCAAGAGAGGAAGGAAGCAGGATTGATTCCAGAAAGCCACCAGGAAGAATGGAGACCTACCCAAGAAAAGAAGGGGAGGTATGACAGTTCATTTTAGTTGTAAACTTGACACAGCCTAGAGTCACTTGGGAAGGGAGACTAGATTAAATTGGCTCATGGCATGTCTGTAGGGGTTACTTTCATTACATTAATTGAGGTGGGACAATCCTCCCACAGCAGGCGGCACCGTTCCCTAGGCAAGGAAGCCTGGAGTGTATGGATGGAGAAAGAGCCAAGTGCTTTCCCATGTGCTTACTCTTCTCCTGGCTGTGGATGCGACTTTAATTTCCTGCCAACTTGACTTATCTACCACAACAAACAGTAACCTGGAACCGTGAGCCAAACAAACACTTTCTGCCTTGGTTTTCTTTTGTCAGAGCATTTTATCACAGGGACAGGGAATGAAAATAAGACACTGAGCAAGTAGCACTGGGCAGGAAGGGCTCGGGGGCAGCTCAGCTCTGATCAAGATGGGCTACAGAGCAGGGTGCCCCCAAGCTCGCCATGCTGGCTGGGTCCCTGCTTTGCAATGGTTACACAGGCCTGGGCCTCAGTACCTTGACCTGCGAGCTGGAGTTGACCATGAAGTTGTCCAGGGCTAGGGGCTGCCAGCATATTGTCATTAAAGTAAAAGGTGTGTTCTTTGTGGCTGGTGAAGCCGTGTGCCTTTAGGGAGACCCCATTAAGCTTTAGAATGCAAGTTTCCATTTTGGTGCCAACAGTAACCTAAATGACTGTTTATTTCCTTCAAGACTGATTAAAAGGATGATGAATGTTTGAGAGCCTATTTATATAAATAAGTATTTCTGCTGCTCATGAACATGCCCTCAGTGCAAAATATCAGGGTCGAAATGTAATCATTTTTTGAGATGCTTTCTACACGGTGCCTTTTCTTTTTCACAGCATCTGAAGCATTTTGCTCCATATCTTTAGATATGCAAGACTGCTTAGCTCCTTGAACAGGCAAGCTTGGGATAGTCAAGCTCAGGAAGGAATGTCACAGATCCTGCTTCATGACATTTAATGTAATTTGAATGGAATCTTTTAGCACTAGAAGGCTGGGCATTTATTCTCGATGCTAAGAAACCAGCAATCATTTTGCCCCTACTTTGTGAGTCTACATCTTCTGAGAGACAGGAGCCAAGACCGGACTGACCTTGCAAGGCACTGGCTAGCATATCTTCAGCAAGGGCAATGGGGAGAGGAGCTGAGAAGTCTGGATGAGGGCTGCGAGGATGGAGCCCTAGAATCAGGGAAGGAAGGGAGGTTAGGGGAGGGCACCTTTAACTACAGTGCGGTCTGGATGGGTGTTCTAGGACAAACTGCCCATCTGAGGAGTCGCAGATTCTCCCCACCCCCAGGAATGGCCTCTCACAGTATTCCTGTCACCCTAGGCACTGGCTAGGATCAGACTGCACCAGATGTGACTTTACTGCTGAGGGAGTGACAGATTTCAGAGCTACATTGGTGCCTCCAGACACTCTCCTCTCTGGAGATCTGAGGGATGCATTTCCATGGCAACACAATAACCCACATTATCTGTTGATCCATCCTGTAGAGGCATCTTAGTGCTGTGTGACTGATTTATGTGATTATGTAACTAATATTCACCCCCATTTTATAGATATCTCTTCAACTATTTATCAAATTTTAAAAATACTTATTGTACTGTTAATTCTGCATATGAGACAGGTTGGGGACATAAATTCAGGGGTCCTCAGAGGCCAGAAGTGGTAGATCCTTCCAGAGCTGGAGTTACTGGTGATGGGTGCAGGATGATGAACTTGATCCCTCTGCAAGAGAAGTGCCTGCTCTTAATCATGAAGCCGTCTCTCCAGCTCTTATTTATTTACTCATGTATCTTTGAGACAGGGTCTTAGTGCATTGCTCTGGCCATCCTAGAACTCCCTATGTAGAGCAGGCTGGTCTCAAACTTAGGGATCCTTCTGCCTCAGCCTCCTGAGTGATGAAATTAAAAGTGTGCCACCATGTGTGCCTATAGAAGCCAGAGGAGGACACCAGGTATCCTTCTCCATCACTCTCTCTCTCTACCTTAGTCCCTTGAACAAGGTGTCTTGTTGAATCTGGAGCTATGCTGGAAGCCAGCAAGGCCCAGAGAACCGTCTGTCTCCACCACCCACAAAGGGTTGCACAAGTGCTGAGGATTTGAATCCAGATCTTCATGCTTGCACAACAACCCCTCCAGGACCTATGATAGATCCCTGTGTAAGTTTCTGCAATGTCCACTGTGTCTGTGTACAGTTTTCCCAGCTCCACACTCAGCACGCAATACCAGCGGCACCTCAGCAGCCATGGTAGCACTGACTGCTTGCTGCTTCTGCCTCATACACTATCCTGGGCATCAGGAAAGCACATCACTGGATTCACACAATCCATCCTGTGGAGAAGGGCTCTGGGAAGCAGTTAGCACAAACTCATTCAGGTAGCATGTGGCAGCAGAGAAAACTTTACCCCCTTGTCCACCCTGGAACTGAAACAAATGTCTCACAGCCTCTTGTCCGCTCACACACAGGTGTGTTAGAACTCTCCAGCCTGCAGCACTGACCCCTCTGTCTCTCCCTGCACCGTGTCTTACTTCCAGAGACCAGCTTTGGGGGCTTCTGAACATCTGAACAGGCCAGATTCATTTCCTCCTCCTCTGTCTATTCCAGCATCACACTGAATGGGCACTGACTAAACCCCAGTTGGACAGTTTAAACAACCTCCCTGCTGAGCTATCTGTCTTGTCTTGAAAGGCTATTCTGAAACCCAGATGCTGCATTCTTTAATAACACAGACATTGAGTCTCTCACAGATGAGGACCAGTAGTATGAAATCAAAGCATGGACCATGCTCTGAGCTCTTGGGAACAATAGGGCTTTAAGAGAGGGGCCGTGTCCAACTCAGTACAATGGAAGAAAGAAGGAGACAGGGGAGGCTCATGACCACCTCTGGAGCATGCAGTGGTATCCTTGACCTCAGCATGAGGCCAGGAGGAGACAGGAGCCTGTATGGGAAGAGCGGGTTATCCTTAGTGCCACCGTTTCCTCCGTGTGCCTATGGGGACTTCAGCAGCATCCCCGCCTTCCTGTGCTCACCTGGGTGGGCGCAGCCCTGTTTTGTCTTCATGGTCTTGGTGAACATCTATGTAGCAGGTGAGGACAGTCCTTGCGGTTGTCCTGTGCTTCTGGTAGAGGTCAGGTGGTGGCTCACAGTACCAGCTCAGGCTGCCGGCTATTGCGGAGTGTAGGTTTGTTCTGTCCATGTGTCTGAAGCCTGCATCGGACCCGCAGATGGTTTGGGATGTGAGCTTGAGATGAGCTCAACTGAACAGGGTGTGAACTGAAGGTGTGGCTGGGAGCCAGACTTCATAGGTGACGGCAGGGATGCAGGTGGCTTTCATGGGAGAGTGGCTGGTAAGCCTTCCTGATTGCTTTTAGCTCAACCCTCTGGCCCAGCAGACATCAGCTAAACTGTGCTAATGCTGGCCAGCCAAAGGCCAAGATTCCAGTGGGAATCCTGGGCAAGGAGAGCTCATCTTAGAGGCCAGCTCAGTTGAGGATGAGTGTTTTTCTTGTGTCTCTGGGTTTGTAGCCAGGGACTACTTTTTACTGGAGAGGTGAGCCATTCCCTCCTCTTTTAAGATCCCCAAGTGTGTTGCGATCCTGGAGTCTAGGAGTCAAAGCCCAGCTTTACTGTGTGTCACAGTTAGTGTTTATTGTTAGTACAACAGGCTTTGATAGCACCTCGCAGACAAACCTTTGGCCACATCCATGAGGGACTGCCTTGATTAGGTTAACAGAAATAGAAAGATGCCCCCTGAATGTGGGGAAGCCCATGCCACAGACTGGGCTGCATAAAATGCGAAAGCTAGCCAAGCACTGGCATTCATTGTTCTTTGCTTCCTAACTAAGGAAGCAATGAGTCCCACTGCCTCAAGCTCCTGCCACCAACACTTCCTCCCTGGGATGGGCTGTGCCTTCAAACTGTGAGGCAATATAAACTCTCCTGGCAGCGTTTTATTGTGGCAAGGAGGAAAGGGACAAACATACCAGAAGCACAGATTTTATTACCAAAATCGAGTTGAGCTGATGGCCCTCTTGGAGAACAAACCTGAATGGGATCCATGATAACCTGAAGCTGAAACATGCAGCTTGTCAGAGCAAAGGGGAGTTGTATGCAGCAAGGAGCCCCGCAGGACCTGGGGCACAGGTGGAGAATGTAGGGCGCTATGGAGCCCAGAGGGAGCTGACTCCAGTCCTGCCTGCCCCACTTCTGGCTCCATGCTCTGCAGCAGCAGGGCTTTCAGAAGAGCAGAAGGCAGGAGACCAGGTCCCACAAGGCCACTGGGGCACTTCAAATTCAGCGGCAGCTGTAGCTGCTCAGGGAATCTGCAGCGGGAGACTCTTCCGCCAAAATAAATATGGCAGGTAGTGCTGGAGGCAATCACCCCTGGAGTCCTTCACTGCTGGGAAGGTTACTGTAGAAAGCCAGGCAAGAGCAGTGTGGCCAGAGGTGCCCCTCATCAGCCTGACCCCCACCCCCAGTGCAGCATCCAGGCAAGGTGCCAGGAGCACAGGCTCAGAGAAGGGTGGAAGTTTAATTCCATATACTCTGAGTGTGCAAAGCAGAGCCCGAATCTAAGACCTGATGGCTGGCGTGTTACTGGGGCTTCCTGGATCTTATAAGAGAACAGATAAACATCAGAAGTCACTTCTCAGTAGATGAAACATCCATGTTTGACTTTTGCTTTTGTATCTGTCAGACAGATGGTATTATGACAATGCTGCATAACAAACAAGTCCAGAAATCCAGAACTTGTGTGTAGGATTGTTGACTGATGGTTTGTTTGAGACAAGGCCTCCTGTCAGGCTGACTTTGAACTCTTTGTGTAGATGAGGACGGCCTTGAACTTCTGATCACCCTGTTTGCAGTCTTACATGCTGGGATTACAGGCATGTACCATCACACCCAGTTATGCAGTGTTGTGTATGGAACATGAAGTCATGTAGGTAAGCACTCAACCACTGAACTCTGTCCTTAGCTCTAGAACTTTGGGTTCTCACTCTTGTCCATAGGTTCATGAGGAGCTTGTGGCTATGTCAGGTTCATCCTGGGTGGCCGGGCTTGGCTCTGGACTCCAGATGCAGCTCTGTTTACAGAATCTTTTGTTGTCCTTAGGACAGGTGCGCACCTTTTTATGGCTGCCCTGAGAGTCCCCTGCTGGTACCTGGTCCACTAGCAAAGGCGGATTAGCCTCTGAAAGTTTACCAGGGGCCACTAAGGAGTGACAATAAGAAGGATGTGATCTACTGCAGAGGCATGAGACTGGGATCTGAAGTCCGCTTTGCTGGTTGCCCTGTAGGAGAGTTGTTTTGTTTTGTTTCCCAATGTGTTTTCTTTACTAATGAGTTCAGGGCTGGGCTCTGGTTCTGGACACCTGGCCTCAACCATCAGCAACAGTAAAACCAAACCAGAAAGGGTTCCCTTCAGATCTAGTCTGTTCTGTTACCTTTCTGTGATACACAAGTCTCTACTGTGACCTTTGGAGATGTGGCATTCTATGAGTGCCTTGATGCAATCCTGGCACAGACTTCTTACTCCATGGCGGGGCCTGTAGAGATGGCACAAGGCTTCCTAGCTGGCCATAATGTAAAACAGTTCCTGCAACAAAGTGTCTTCTTAGCCCAGGGCACAGTATGTTATAGAGCAAATGTGGTTACTTAGTTGCTCTGCACTATTTCAAAGGCATCTTGGAGAAGAGGCTTGATGGCTCGCCACTGGTCCCCAGGACAATACAAATGAGCCACAGTTAATGTCAGAGTGTCCCCAAGAAGTCAGTAGTCGCTGACGGATGCCCTTTCCTGAAGCGTCAAGGCACACAGCTTTGGAAGGCCTAGCTATTCTTCACTTCTCCCACTTTCAGAGGGGAGACTAGTGGCCGGTGTATACCAGGTGGGGCTATACCACAGTAACAGACACAAAAAGTCTTGAGAGCTTCATTGACAGTGTTTGTGTCTTGCTTGTCCCATATGCCCATCACAAGTTGAGAGCTACTCCATTCCCACTCACTCGGGGTCCAGGATGGAGGGGACTCCATTATTGAGATGTCACCAATCACGTGGCCATTCACACTCACTCTTTTTTTTTTTTAATATTTTATTTATTATGCATACAGTGTTATACAGTGTTCTGTCTGAATATATCCCTGCATGCCAGAAGGGGCACCAGACCTCATTTTAGACCGTTGTGAGCCACCATGTGGTTGCTGGGAATTGAACTCAAGACCTCTAGAAGAGCAGGCAATGCTCTTAACCTATGAGCTATCTCTCCAGCCCTCCCACACTCATTCTTAAAGCCTTCCACCCAGAAGTCACGCACAGACCTCTCACATCTCCTAGTCCCAAGCATGGGCACACTAACGTCAAATATGGTGACCTACAATCCTATCCTGCCATGTTGTTGGAAACACACCACTGAACACTGGGAAAAAATTTACAGTTTTCTTCCCAAGAAAAGAACATGCTCCCCTCGGCAGCACTGAGCATGCTGGGACCAGGTGCAGGGTGACATCCATCTCCCTCTGTCTACAGGACAAAGGACACATGGGTGATGCAGATGGGTGTTCACCAATGGAAATCAGATCATCCAGAAGTCCAGGAGGGGCTCTAAATCCAATTGAATTATTCTAATATAAGTTTAGCTCTCACACAACAAACAGATAAAGAAAATCCCCTTCCTTGAGGCACAATTAACATACTAAATCCAACAAGCTTCTTTTCATCCTTTTCTTTCTTTCATTTTTAATAAAGTTCTCATAAAGTTTCTGTAAAGCATAGCTCACATACAGGAAGATAGGCTTATATGAGCCATTGGAAGAACAAACATCTATCAACAAACACGCACAGCTGGCCTGCAGATCAGCATGGTGACACCCCAGCACCCATGATTCCCAACCCCCACCCCCAGGCCTCCTGCCACCATTCAGCCTTTGAATGCCAGAGATTGGCTTTGTCAGAATCTGAACTTCCTGCAGACAGGATTGTTACTGAGGACTCTGGTGTCTGGCTCCCTTCTTTAGCACCACACCTGCAAGCCTCATTAACATTGCCATGGTGAACCGCTTTGATTGGCCATTCCAGGTGAGGTAAGACTCTGCATGCGTCTCTTCCCATCCTGAAAGGCTTTGGCATGCATCTAGGTGTCATTCTCTTACATGATGATTCTCCCACCAAGTGTTCATGAGCAGTTCTGCTGGGGACCTAGAAGTTGCTGGGTAAGAGGCATCACAAGGCATTCACATTCCATCTTCAAAAGGCTGGGGATGTGACAAAGGACATGGAAAACCCTCACCAAGGTTCACTCTCTCACATCCGTGCCCTCTCTCCTTCCTGGTGGATGTGTAATAGAATCTTGTAGTGACCAGGGAGGCTGACCATCTTCTCATACACATCTTAGCCATTTGGAGAATTTCTTTAATCGATATTTGGTCACTTTTTCCCCCTACTTTCTACTGAGTTTTCTCATTGAGAGCAGTCTATTGTGTGGTTTGGGGGGGTTGTTTTGTTTTGTTTATTTGTTTTCACTAATCCTGTGTCAGGTTCATGTTGCGGAGAAGTTCCTACTCACTTGGGGCTGGGGAGATAGCTCAGCTAATAAAGTGCTCTCTGACAAGCATGGAGACTTGAGTTCAGTCCCTGAGAAACCATGTAAAAGAACCTGCATGATAGCATGAACTTGTAGCCCCAGTAATGGGGAGGCAGACAGGCATATATCCGGGGCTCATTGGCCAGCCATCTAGAGACTCAGCAAGTTTCAGGCCACTGAGACACCCTGTTCCTAGAAACAAGATGGACAGTGATGGAGGAACTATACCTGAGGCTAATGAGGACATTTACCTGTATTCACGTAGGCACTTGCATGTACACCATACACACACACACACACACACACACACACACACACACACACACACACACACACGCACGCACGCACAGAGAGAGAGAGAGAGACAAACACTCAGACACATACACACAGAGTCACAAACACAGACACACACATATACATTCTGTTTCCCTATCTCTGCGTGTGTCTTTCCTAATTTTTCTAATCATAATATAGGCAGAACTACCCCTTCCCTCACCAAGGATGTCCTATCACATATTTCTATGCATTGGCTAGAGTTTGATATTATGGACATAGTTTTTCACAGATGAAGTGAGTTTTTGACCTAGGGTGCAGTATGTCTGTAGCTCTAGACTGGAATGCTATTGACTGGATGAGGCCAGGCTTTCCTCCTCACAAATTCATGTCCACAGTTTACTAAAATATGAGACTCCTTCAGATTTTAGTTGAAGTTTATTTATTTTAGACTCCTTCATGTTTAATATTGGTTGTGAGACATCATTCACGATTTTATCAACCGGCCAGAATCCAGGTGTCTTCAGAGACACTCCATTGAAATTATCTATGCCCATCACCGGTGCTTCTTAAATGTCTAATTCAGATCAAGGTGAAGTGGAACTGTATTTGCTCAGATTGGAACCTTTGTGAGTCCAGCTCACACACTGAACAGCTCTAGCTAGCATGGGAAGTGTGTTGGTTCTACGAGAAAAATATCAAAAGGAGGGGGGATGATATCCCTCTATCAAACAACCTAAGTAGAGTCACAAGTTTTGAGCACACAGGATGGACATTTGGGTGTGGGACATTTTCACACCAATGACAGGACATTAAGCAGCTCTGCTCTGAGGTACTGGTGCCTCTTCGGTGGGAATCAGTCCAGGGGGACGCCAAGGGAAGGTGAAAAAGATCCTCCACTCAGCATCTGGTGGGATCTACAAGAACTGGATGGACAAGCTGCCCTTTGGAAGACACAGCTGGATGCGAAGAACCTCCCCATAGAAACAGCCTGGAGCCTCCAACTCAGCAGTTTCCACGCGGTCTCTCCTCCCAGAGCCTGCTACTTTTCACAGCACTATTCCAACAAAGCTCATGGCCGTCCTGGGAATGCCACAAGAAAAGCATGTCCACCAGATGGGACACCTTGATCGTGAGAACTTCCCAAGCCCCTGTTCCTTCCTCTCCCTGGGAAGCCTCTGGTCCTCTGGGTTCACAGCATCCTTTTCAATAGGATGTGCCACCCTGCAGAATCCAGGACCAGCTGAATGCTGGCAGACAAGGCTGCTGCCACCACCTCTCATGCTGCCTACCACACCCTGCTGGGTAAAACAACAAGCCAGCATGACAATGCTGAGCCCACATGTGGTTTTGAGAAAAGATGTTTCCACCTCCCAGAGTAAACAAATAACCTCATTAAGCTGCCAAGTGTGAGAACATCTCTTTTGAAGAATTCTCAAAGCGAGATGATGGTCCATGGCTAGACCATGGTTTCATTGGCTCCATAAATCTGGTGGATGTCTCCCATCCCTGGCACAGGTCCTATAGGGGTAGTTGGAAACTTGCATTGGGGTGAAGACAAAAATTGTGTTAACTAGTTAGGGGTCCTAGTTGAGGCACTTAGGTGACTCTCAGGAAGTGAAAACTAAGACAATTCACTCTGGGCTTCTTGATCTGGGCCTTCAAGGCTTCTCCAGCACAGAGGAGCGGCCAGATGCCTCTGCAGACCTTTTTGTCAGTCCACAAATGTGACCCAGGGACACTGCTGGCACTCTGTCCATCAGCTTCTGACCGGCTCGCTGAGCTTGTGCCTCTGCTCTGCCCTCTAACCCTACTATACTTGCACAGTTTGCAGGTAGGGGCTCTGCAGTCCCCATGCTGGTCACCTCTGGAGGGCAGGGGATACCCACCACGGATGCTAAAGAATATCTTACCAAAACTCTTCCAGAATGATTTGGTTTTTAATCTGGAAGCAACCATAAATGGTAAATGGATGGAAGATTGGTTTTTATATAAGAACTTACAGGTCTCTAATTAAGATCCTATCAAGGTGTCGCAAAATGACATTTGCTGGAGTAGGAACCCAGGGGAACTAGATTGCCTCCTTTGGAGATGCTGTGCTTGGTGAGAACTGGGCAGCAGCAGAAAAAAAAAATTCATTCTGATCCAATCCAATACAGCCTCCAGCCAATAATCTAGACAGCCTGTTGAGATAGCCCTGTCTCTTCCGCATCTCCCGCTCTACAGAAGCCTCCCTTTCTCCTCCCTCCGAGGGCATTCTGAGTCTTGGAGGTATAGGTAATAATGAGGGGTTGGGTGCAGGCAGCCCTGGGCATGCGTAGGTCACAGATGGGTGGCTCACATCTTTGGCTGCAACAACTATGGTCTGTTTTCAGTTGAGAGTCAGTCCAGGGCGTTTATCTGTCACCCCAGGACCACCTCGTTCTCCTGGCATGATGCCTCTGAGTCTGATACAAGTCACTTTGTACCCTGGTTCTCCAGGTCCCAACAGTGTCACTTCACTCTACCCTGGCCACTCCTTTGGGAAACCTCCTGTCCAAACTCCAGAGAGCTTTGCGGATCCTCCCCATGTGAACTGGACAATCTCTAACTGCCCTCCCTGCCTGGTGGGAGCCAGGACACTATGAGAGTACTGTGTTTTTCTCTGCTATCACTCTCTTCTCCAAGTCCTCAATGGGAAGCGACCCAAACCATCCTGCTTTTTGCTTTAACCCGAGTCTCTCTATTAACAAACATTCCTACACCTGTTTGACTTAGTTCCAATTATAGCACATAAGTAGTGGTTTTCTACCTCTCTGGCCCTTTGTCATTCTGAGGAACTATCCCAGCGAAACAAAAGGGTTGGTTTATGTTGCCTTGAAAGAGCCAGTTGTCAGATTTTTGGGGAATTTGAAGCTGGTTGTTTAACATTGTCATTATCTTTGAAAGTAAATTACATACATTTACAATTAGATAAATTGATTAAAAGCAAAATCAATACTCAAAACTCAAAACTCATACTTTCTTAATTATTTTGCCTTTTACCAGCATTGAAACTCTGAATGTTGGTATTTCTGTGAGTCTTGGGGATGGAGGCACCATTGTGGCCACTGAGACTCAGGACTGGCACCATTTGCACCATGGACATGGGTTGATGCTACAGATCAGGGCATGGTTCATTAGACACTAGTTTGGAGATTGGCCTGGACCAGTAGGTTGTTCTTTGTGGACGGGGCAGAGACATTAAAGAAGACGGAAATCTGGAGTCTGGAGGTCTTATACTAGCTATATCCGATGCCCAGCAAGCTTATTAAGAAAAACAAAATCAGCCGGGCAGTGGTGGCACACACCACACCTTTAATTCCAGTGCTCAGAAGGCAGAGGCAGGCAGATCTCTGTGAGTTTCAGGTCAGCCTGATCTACAGAGCGAGTTCCAGGACAGGTTCCAAAGCTACAAAGAGAAACCCTGCCTTGAAAGACAACAACAAAAGAGTATACAATCTTGTACCGTTTTCAGGGAGAAAAATGGGCCAAAGTCAGCAGAGAACTCAAGAGAACACGGGCTACCTCAGACACAGCTGCCTTAGAGCTGATAACCTGATAACCACAGCCCTTCAGAAAGGAAAGCCTACTTCCCTGGAACCAAAACCTTAATCCTTTCCCCCAGACTTTACCTTGCCAACTCAGCCCCTGGGTAAGGACAGAGAACCAGCTTTCCCTTTGTATCAGAGCCTCTGAGAAATCATTGGCTCAGTCTGGCTCCTAACAATGTGTTATAAAAAAACCTATTATTTTGTATGACTAATACATACTAATAAAATACTTTCCAGAGAATAAGTTGTCTTTTATACCTGAAAATTCAAACACAGAATGCCTGGAAAATAATTGGCTTTAAATTTTATTTATTAGCATTACTATTGTGTATGTGCACGTGTAGGTGTGGGTATGTGTATGCCATGGTAGGCATGTGGGAATAGAGTAAAACACTCAGGAACTTCTCTCCTTCTGTAAGGAGCTCTGGGATCCAGCTCAGCTCTTCAGGCTTGTACATCAAGTGCGTTTACCCGCTAAGCCATCTCACCTACCCTGAGTAGGGGCCAGCACTCCACTTTTATGGTTTTTAACTCTGATACCATTATACAAGATTGTGTTCCCAGACTCAGTTTGTGTACATCTATTTCCTTTGTGCCTTTGTAGCATCTTTAATAAAAGAACTTAACAGAGTAACTAATGCTTTCTGTAAAAGTCCGAAGGAGAGCTAGCAGGATGCCTCATCCAGTAGCAGTACTTGGGCGTGGCCTTGATAACTTAAGTACCTTATCGTCCTATGCTGCAAGCATCACGGAAGGCAGGGAGACAAACCCAGAAGAGCTGAGAATGAAAACTCAGTTTACCTGACTTAGTCAGACCAGATCTAACTTCTACAGAGTCTGATGCCAGGCAGTTTATTGCTAGCACTTTTAAACACAGTACACTTGGGGGGACAGTTTCCTGGTCAATATAATCCTCTGTGCGCAAGGAGGCATAATTACATCAAAACTCAACTCAGAGTTCATGTTATTTCTTCCAAGAAGATGAGTTCTAGAGATAGGCTCCCTGTATCAGCTTAAAGGCCTAGGGAAGAATCTAACAACGTCTGGTCATAGAGATAGCATAGAGGTCATTGTGCTATTAGCCACCTCTGGACCTGGTTGTGGAAGCTTGCAATAGCCTGGCCCAAAGAATAACACAGATTACCTCCAATCCCCAACCTTCTGGATGGAAAACAGGTTATACTTTCTTTCCTTTAAGAGGACAATGCTGTGTGCTTAACATTCCTGGTTTCCATGGTGATCTGTAGGTACAAGGACCTTCATGCTCCCAATATTCCTCTGAGCTCCACAGGCATGCCATAGTATGCATGCATTTACACACACACACACACACACACACACACACACACACACACACACACACACACACACACATTTGCATTCACAGGTATGCACAAAATAAATAAACAAGTAAATAAATTTAAAAGGGATCTAGAAAGATGACTCAGCAAGTAGCATCCTTGTTACACAAGCTTGTGGACAGGAGTTTGGGTCTCCAACACCCATGCAAATAATGATGGGCATGGCAGATGTCTTGAAAATCCAGAACTCAGGAGGAAGAGAGCCAGTTTCTGCAAAGAAAGTTGGCTAGCTAGACTAGCTGAATCAAAGAGATCTGGGTGCAGGAAGAGATCCTGCCTTCACACATAGTGTAGATAGTAATCCAGGAAGACACCTGAAATCAACTATTAGCCTCTACAGGTGTATGCTCACTCATATGCAAACATGTAAATACACACACACACACATACATGCACATATACCCCGTGTGTGTGTGTGTGTGTGTGTGTGTGTGTGTGTGTGTGTATGTTAAGAAAGCACTTCCTTCTGGCTTCCTAGTGTGTGTAGCTTCCTAGTGTGTTTATGACCATCTCTTTTCCATGACCCTCGTAGTTGTCAAATGACAAACACTTCTTTAAATTTGTCCCAATGGATGGCTGCTTCCATGACCATGAATTTTCACTCCAACATAGTGCTTATTCATGTCTGTGCATAGACACACAAGCATTTCACAGGAAGTGTCCCAGGAAGTAAAGCTACAAGGTCAGAGGGCATGCACATGTAAAATGTTGGCAAACAATGCTAAATGGCTCTTCAAAGACATTAGCTTCAATGAGAATACTTGTATTTTTATCCTCTGATGATCAACATTGGACAGCATCAAACCTGACCACTGACCCCCCCCAAAATAAGCAAATCTTTGTATTCACATCTAGTTTTTTCCCTTCAAGATTATTTGAATATTTTTCTCTGTATTTTTATACTCTCTATTGCTGACCTGACTTAAAATGTAATTTTTCTAGCAGTGATGGCATTTGGTTTATTAAATGCTTTATTCTCTCTGTCATCTTATTTTTTGTTTGGAAAAAAATGACATTAAAAAAGCCACCCCCTAGAAGATGTGTATTTCTTCTATAAAATCAATTTATCCCAATGCAAAATCCTCTCTCATGGCTGTCATGTCACAATGATGACCCTTCTGTGTGTCAGAAGCTCAACCCGAGCACTGGGCCTTGTGGCCTGGTTTCTGCTCACCTGATCTCTAAACTTAGACATTTTCTTTTCTTGTTGTGCTAAGAGGTTAGAGGCTTGCATCGTTTTATTAAGGAAATTATCAGCCCTCCAAAAGCACCTAGACATTGACCCCCAAACATGTACCATCCAGATTCAGATGTTAAAACTTCTGAAATGTATTTATCTGTTTCCTTCCTCTTTTCTGCCTCTCTTTTACCTTACTGCCTTCCTTTTTGTCCTGATGCATCTTAATGCTAAATTCTAGATATGAAATTTCATTCTTGCCCCTTTCAGTTTGCATTTCTCTTGAAAAGTCTGGGCGTTTTCATACCTAATAGTGATGCTACAATGATTCTTTTATTTTGTTATGCCATTTATTTCATAGTAAAATGTCATATATATATATATTGTTGGGGCTCGGCAGTCTGTGGACCCCACCTCTGGGTGGGACGCCTATGGCCACGTTAAAGCAAGCACGCCAAGCGCACCTCTCTCTCTCTTGCTTCTCTCTCTTGCCTTTCTCTCTTGCTTCTTGCCCCTTCTGTCTTTCTCTCTCTCCCCGCTTTCGGTTGGCCACCAGCTACCCCCCTCTTTCCTCTCCCCTCTCTCAATAAACTCCACGTGGGTGCTGAATCTTGTGTTTGTGTTTCTTAGGCCATAGTAGCTGCATCAAAAGAACAACATATATACATATATATATATATACATATATATATATAATACACACACACACATATATCTCTATATATATACACATATGTCTATATATTCACACATATGCACACATATATATGTACATACATACATACATACATACATATAAAATTACTTTTATACAGTTGGTTTGAAAGGATCTACTTTCAAAACCTACTCTGAATTGCTGGTTTGGGCATCCTGGGCTCTGTGCTGTGCTATCTAGGATTAAAGATGAAATTCAGAGGAGGTACAGTCCCTGCTGCATTTCCAGCTAACTCAGTGTCGCAGCTTTTTTCAAGCTAAATAAATGGAGAGACCCTGAAATCCTTAGAGGAAGCTCTCAGGACAGCTATCCGATTGACCAGACCCTGTGTAACGTAGCCCCAGTAACCTTGATTGTAACAGCCTGGACCCAGCTAGCTGGGAAGCCCGCTTAGGGTGGCCTTGAGAAAGGACTTCTTTTAAAGTTTGTACCACATTAAGACATTTCTGGAGCCAGAAAAACACTCTCATTGTGTGAAAGGTTAAGCATAAAGAACTTAGCACTCAGGCAAGACAGCGTCTTTTTTCTAAGGAGATAATTCGGCAGATCAAAGGGCAGATTATGCAAATGTTTGAAATGGATTCCATATTTTCCTCAGCAGTCACAGGAGCCTGGTGCAGAGGAAGGTGGCTGAGACTGAAAATATCCTGGTTGGGGACTGCTAATGTCCGCCGGAGAGGGTGTCCGTTCAGGTTCCAACAGAAGTCACTCACAGCTGTTACCACATTCCTACGTGGGAGAGCAGCCCAGCCCCTGGGCTGAAGAGTTTAGGGTAGGGGCGGGTCTGCCTGTGGGATGTCTCTGAACAGGTTCTGTGAGAGGCTGGGACACAGTGTCTGATTCCTATGTTAACAGGCCCTGTGTTCCGGGTTTGAGACCTAAAAATCAGTGCAGATCGAATCCCAAGCTGTGAGTGAGATGTTCTAGGCTTTCCTGGGCTTCCCTCCGTGTGGATCTCAGCCATGTCACTCTGGTCTTCCAATGAGTCCTCATTCTTTGCCACCTGCTTCCTCCCTCTGCTGCTGCTTGTCGTTGAGCATGTGTAACACCACTGCCTCAGTGGGGATGAGGAAGCAGTTGATCTCAGCAATTCTTCTCCTACAGGAAAACACCGAGTTTTGTGGAGCGGACCTAGCAAAACGCCTGTCAAGCCCTGCACCTTGGACTATTTGGGGGCAGCCTGAAGGGGAAAGTGTTAGACTTTCTCCAGCCCTCTCTTCACTTCTCTGGCCCCTGGAGGTGACAGCACCCTACAGATTGTGTTGAAGTTTCCACAGAAGGACGCTGCACTCTAAGAATTCCTGGCCTCTGGTTTCCTTGGCTCTTTCGCGGCCCACATCGCTCCTTCTCGACCTCCAAGTGCCTCACAGACCACATGATCCCACTGCATGTTGGAGGCACACCTCTGCAACCACGAGGCAGAGGCAGCTGTAAATGAGGAGCAAAGAGAATTATAAAGCAGGGTCCCTGAACGGACTCTCAACCTCTCCTGAAATGTTAGCCAGAGTAACCGTGTAGCAAGATATTCACCTTGTCTGCACCTGTGGCTTAGGCCATGCCCATTGGGGCGGAGACAGGGCCGGATGGGAGCGGAAGAAAAGGTTGGGAGAGGGTCGGCCGCCCTTTTTGGTGGTGGACACTGGAAGGCTCAGGATCCGCTGGAACCCGCCGCGTACATCTGCCTATGTTGTGAGTTATTTCTCCCTTAATAAACTTCTGTTCGGCCTAATTGTTTATCCTGATCCTTATTAAATCGCAATATAACCGTATGAGAGAGAGGCCCTGGTGTGGACTCGAGGTCCCCTTAGCTCAGGCACCATGAGAGGCCTGTGCCAGAGACGCTGGTCACTGCCCACAGCTGAGTCTTAGTGCCAAGGCAGCCAGCAGGTTGCTAACCTGCATGAAGCTTGACTCTTTGAATCCCAGCAGCCCTGGAGGGGTGTCCTGAAGATGGTTTGGCAGGAGCCTGGGTCCAGACTGGGCAGAGCAGGGCCCAGTTTGACATCGATCCCTTCTTCCTTGTTTTCCAGGTATAAAGAAATAGCTATGGACAAAGGGGTAAGGCGTATGAACTCCCTCTCCTCACACTTTCCTTCTCTAACACCCACCACCTCCTCCACCCCCCAGGGTTCTGTGCATGCCAGACACGTTCTTGTAACACGCCCTAGAATTTCCCAGGACATGTATAAAATTGGAATTTAAAACATACACGCTCTAAATTTGTCTATTTACTAGCAGAACAATTGTGATCTAAGTTTAAAGGGATAAGAATGAAGTCCATGAGTCCAAGTTGTGGTTAAAATTTCCCTGTACCCAGGGAGCCCGCCCTTTGATGTTTGCCTTTCAAGGGGTAATACTGAGTTTTCACATTTTTCACACAGTTGTTTTTATTCTACTGAAAAAGTCCATGGAACTTTGTAAACAGGGACCTCATTTCCACATGCGCTCTTTGTTGATCTGAACATTTTCCCTATGACATTAAAGGTTACCTGTGGGCTTGTCCTCTCCTGAAATCATAAACTATAAACCTACATCTTAGAGAGTTTCTAGACTTTGTCTGAGGGAGACTCTATCACACACAGATACAACACACACACACAGACAGACAGACAGACAGACACACACACACACACATACAGACACACAGACACACACACAGACAGACACACACACAGGCAAACACACACACAGACACACACACAGACAGACAGACAGACACACACACGACAGACAGACAGACAGACACACACAGACAGACACACACACACACACACACACACACACACGCAAACTAACACAGACATACACACAGAGAGGAAGAGATAATCCATTCCGTGTTTTGAAGTTGTCATGCAATTTTTTTATTTCAGGTGTAACTGTTGACACTAGCTATGATCAGAAGCCAGTGAGCTATGACCCCGCCACCTTTGGCCTTTAAGATTGAAGCATCAATATCAGGAAGAAAAGAAAAGAAAAAAAGTCAGATGTTTTTATGAGGGAGGGGGCTGTGAGTTGGAAATGTGTGTCTTCATCTTTCCCTGGAACACAAAACTAGGAAACTTATTTATATAAAAGAAAATTTCCTTTGATCAATACTGTTAATAACACTCATTTCATAACGTGTCTTTAAAGATGCAAAGCAATCATTCTTATCTATTTGGGGAGATCCATGATACCATGTGCATACCTGTTTGGAGAATGAAGTGAAATCCCCAGTTCTGCTAAGGACAGGAGGACAGTGCAGATGCTTCCAGAAGGAGGCCTGGTGGGGTCATTCTGGATGCTATCGCTGCCATAAACACCACTGCCAATCAATCTCAGGCAGGTTTCACAGACCTCCGTGCCTGGGTCTCTTCATCTGTGCGGTCAGTGACAACACAAAATGTGCTTGCTGTGCAAGGGTAAGGACCAGAATCCAGCTCCCCAGAGCCCACATAAAAACCAGGCAGTATGGTAGCTACCTGTAATCCAGGCGCTAGGAAAGCCAAGATAGGAAGAGATCCCTGAGGCAAGCTGGCTAGCTAGACTACCTAGGATTGGCCAGCTCCGGGAGCAGCAAGATGAGCCTGCCTGGATAGAGAGAGAGTGATCAAGGAAGACTCAAGGAAGGCACTCCATGTCAACTTCAGACCTTTGCACACAAGCATACACACGTGTACCGGGGCACCCCTACAATGTGCACGCACACATATGCAAACAGGAATACACACACATACACACATGCATGCATGCACACTAAACAAACTCAAGGAAGGCCTCCATGTCAACTTCAGACCTTTGCACACAAGCATACACACGTGTACCGGGGCACCCCTACAATGTGCACGCACACATATGCAAACAGGAATACACACACATACACACATGCATGCATGCACACTAAACAAACTCAAGGAAGGCCCTCCATGTCAACTTCAGACCTTTGCACACAAGCATACACACGTGTACCGGGGCACCCCTACAATGTGCACGCACACATATGCAAACGGGAATACACACACACATGCAGGCACACTGAACAAATACTCTACACAGGTAAGGCCCATCTATGTTTGCTGTTAATATTATCCCCGGCAGAGCAACGATGGAAGTTCATGTTGGAAACTTGGAGACTTGGTCCTAATACATTTCCAGAAAGAGGGAAGAAATTGCTCCCTCCGTGCTGTCTAGTCCAGTCTCCTGAAACCTTGGACAATCTCACAGGGCATGATTTAACATTTAGCTGGTTCCTAAATCCTGTGCATCAAGGGCCTTCCCTATGTCACTGTCTCCTTACTTTTGGTGGTACAAGGATGAATGAAGGGATTGGTCTAGACAAGAGCTCGGAACTCTTAGAAGCTTGAGGAGCCAGGGCCAGGGTGAGACAAACTGTCGCCTCCACTGTGCCTCCCACGTGCCTGATCCTTCCTTGAGTTTGGCTCATGTATGAGCAGGTTGACCAAAGCAGCCATCATCCGCCACTCACGGGAGTCCACATTGGCTGACTGTGCGTTCCTCGGTTGATCTGATCCACCCCTCCCGGGACTCTCCTCACCCTTGTCTGCCCCTTTGATTCATACACTAGTAAGCCGCATCCCCCGTCAGTGTTCAACTGTGTTAATCAGCCTGCAGATGACAGATGGGGGCATTGATTGGCATGGTTTGTGTGTTGAAGGGTGGTCCCTACCTGGGGACACTTGCCATTGGGGAGGCTCTGGAAACTTGGGCGAGAGGCACTGGTTTAGTCTATTCCCAGGATGATGTCAACTCGTTTGCCCAAAATATGGAAGAAGAGGCATGCACAAGTTCCCTAGGGGAAAACAGGTGTGTACAGTGAACACTCCCTCTTAGGGTACCGTGCTGTGTATCTAAGCACATACCCACGTTGTTAGTTTCTGATTGCTGCGCCTTCTGAATCTGGACCTGTCTATTCAGCTAGTGTATACAGCCAGCTTACCACAGGGATCCCCTATCTCAGCCTCCCAAGCACTGGCATTTCATATAAGCCACCAGGTCCGTCCAGCTTTTGTGTGAGTTTTGAGGATATGAACTCTGGTCCTTTTATGAGTTAACATAGTATCTCATGAGCTGATTTGACTCATCATGTTGATGAATATTTATTTAGTTTTACTAATAAGAATATTACTATAAAATATCCTTTGAGTTAAAAATTCTGGTTAATTATACATTTAGGGCAAACTCGTTTTCTTTTTTTAAAAAAGATTTATTTCATTGTTTTTTAATCTATATGCACATGTGCAGGTCTGTATCTATGCGTGCTGGTGCCTGCGGAGGCCAGTGGTATAGGATTTCTTGGAAATGGAGTTCTAGGTAGTTGGAAGCAGCCCCACGTCACATGGGTGCTGGGAACTGAACTACGGTCCTCTGGAAAGCAGTACTCTTAACTGCTGAATCATTGCTCCAGCCCTGAAAAATCAACTTTCTAATTACAAATGGTACATTTTTATTTCTTTATTTTCTCCTTGATCCTTCTCAAAACCTCTATTTTGTAAACCTTTAGAAAGCATTGGATGTCCAATTTTTCGCCTTCTTTCTAACCTTGGTTCTTTATGATTAGTGCCTGCCTTTGCTCACTCTCATTTTAGATAATTTATCAAGCTCCCTGCTTACTCACTTCCTTAAAATACCTTTATCGTCCAAAAGTGAAGGCTTTGCCTCAACACTACCGTATTTAGAGTTTTGACTCATGCTTAAGTTTGTGGATTCTCATTGCTAATTACTAAATTTGCTTTGACAAGTAGATGGTTTTACTTTTTGACTCAAAATGGTCTGAAAGAGTGTTTTATGAATGCCTCACAATACTTAAAATCTATTCTTATTTGTTGGCATCTATTTCTAGATTTAGGACATTTTGGTAAAATAATGTAACCCGAGTAATTTCTATCCTGAGATATAAAATGACAGTTTCCCCAGCATTACATACAATCACACTCTGTAAATATCCCATGTTTGTGTGGGGGGAAGGGCTTGTCTTTCGTAGAATACAAAACTCAATGCACCTGTTGGGGCATGTTCACTGCAGCTCAGACCCTCTCTGCTTTTATTTCTTGTCTCCGTGTAGAAGACAGATAGGAGACACATTAGCAGCATTATAGTCACCCGGCTTTGACGATATTTTCTGGCAGTTCTGAGGAGGCTTGCAGCCACATATTTGTGTCAGTGCTATGGTGCTATGTCGTTTGGTAGCAAAAGGTTCGTGACTTCATACACCCTGTAGCTTTTGTGTGAAATATGAAAATAAGTACGTGTTTTGTGTGTGTTGTTTTCTGTATTTCCAGGACAGGCTTTGGGCAGCTTCTATGACTCTGGTGCATTCTCTGAGGCCAATAAATGTGGCCAAACCACACATGGCCCAGATATCAGTTTGCTTAGTAATTTTGCGAATGTTCTCAGAGGCATACTGCTGACTTTTCTCTCATTGAAATCCAACCAGTCCAATGCTGGGTCTTATTAAGTTATTTCCTAAATGATGGGGTCACCATAACAACAGGAGTAAGGTCTAATTTGTGTTCAAACATAAGCTTCTACTTTTGGCAAGACCACCCCCCTCCATGTTCCCCTCAAAATTTGCTGTAAAGTTTAAAAACTCAAACACAGTTGGTGTGGTTTCAAAGACAAGGCAAATTGTGTTGCCACTATGGTTTGCTTTACTTGGTTCATTTCTATCCATATTTGGGATTGCTATTGCATGAAATTTGGAGGGATAGTCAGAAAAGAAAATGTTTTTTACTAATGACATCATCTTTCTGACAAAATCTTTTCTTAAAAATATGTGGCCTGGAGGTAAGACAGATGGCGAAGCAGTGAAGAGCACTGGCTGCTCTAGCAGAGGACACCATCTCAGTTTCCAACACTCACATGGCAACTCACAGCTGTCTGTAACTCCAGTTCTAGGGTCTCTGATGCCCTCTTCTGGCCTTTGTGGGCACTGCACACATATGGTGCACATACATACATGCAGGTAAACATTTACACACCTAAAATATAAATAATATTTTAAATATTCATACTCAGTGAATAAAGATATCTGCTGCTAAGACTGGCAACCTCAGTCCCATCCTTAGAACCCACATAGTGAAGAAGAAAACTGAACAGTTGCCCTCTGATCTCCGCATATGCACTGTGACATACACGTCACACACACACACACACACACACACACACACACACACACACAGGCACACATACACACACATACATACACACATGCACCACACATACACCACACACACATACACATACACACACACACCACACAGATGAATAAATATAATTTAAACACAGGCATGTATATATCTACATGTAAATCTGTATGCATGCACATACACACACACACACACACACACACACACACACACCCTTTATGCACTACCTGCCCTTCCATAACCACAAATTATCTTACTGAAGGATGAGAAACCTAATTTTTTAAATCTAGTTTTGACAGCATATGGCAGTCACATATTCCATGTGTGGCAGTGTCTGTCTCCCAAAGCTCTTCCTTTATCAGATACCATCGACTTCTTATGTTTCCAACATGGCAGAAAAAAAGATCAGTATTTGAATTTGCATTTCTTCGATTGCTAGTAATATTACACATTTTCCCCAAACTTCTTTTGAGACAGCATCTCATTCTATAGCCCAGGCTGGTTTTGAACTTCAACAGGCAGGGGTGTGCCACCATATCTAGCCATTTTTCCTGAGTTTTATAGCTATTAGTACAACCTACATCCTCTGTTCATTCATGTGCAGAGAGGCATTGGCTGGTTTCCTTTTTTTTTTTTCTTTACAGGATTTTTTTTTTTTTTTAAATGTAAGTACCATGGAGGGATGTTTATCTTCTATCATATACATAAGAGTCTAAAGACATTCTGTACTCCTTCTGTTTGCATGTGTAGCCTGGCTGTGGTTTCCTTTCCAATTCTTTTTCAGTTTAAAAAGGCAATTCTGAGGGGCTGTGTTGCTCCTCCCACCTTGCAGACTGGAGTGGGGCTCACAAAGTTTACACTACTGAAAACCCACGTTGAAGCCAGGCATGTGTCTGCATTGCCCTTCACACCAGTGCCTGATGTATAGTCCTGTAGAGGAGCTGCTGTTCCAAAGTCAGCGGGTCAGTGGTGGGACACACCTTTAATCACAGCACTCAGGAGGCAGAGGCAGAGGCAGGCAGATCTGTCAGTCCCAGGCCAGCCTGGTCTACATAGAGAGTCTAGGACAGGCAGGGCAACACAGAGAAAGCCTGTCTGGAAAACAAAACAAAAACCAAGGTCAGCAGCCCATTTTCATCTAACTCAGAGTCCCCTCCCCAGAAAGCTGTAATAAGGGAACCCTGACCCTAACCAAGAAGCAACTTGACTGCATGTCCTCTTGCAGTCAAGACATTTATTTCTATTTCCAGAATATCTGTGCTGAGTCTTGACGAGAAATTGATGGTTTTGTTTTTATTTGGGTTTGAAAACTGGAGCTCAGTTATGGTGACTGCCATGGAGATGTAGGGAAGGCAGCCTTCTGTGTGGCATTCTCTGTGAACCCTGGAGACCTTGGATCTTAATCGTTTCATCATCACAGTTTTCCCTCTAGAGCCTGGGGCTCAGTAGATGCTCCCACATACAGTTATTAACCATTGGTAGCTCCTGCCAGCCTGCTGAGCCACCTCACTGAGCATCGAGGAACTAGGGGATGCCTAAGACACATGACCTGTTCCAGCCGCAGCCCAGCCTACAACCCCTTTCAGAGCCTCCATGGCTCTCGGCTAGACAGAAGGAAGTCTCTGCTTCATCACCCTGTCTGCAGACATCCCTGAACAGGCTACAGGCACAGGGGGATTGGACTCAGACCCAGTGATTTCCTGGTCACTGAAGTTCTTGCTGGCAGCTGGTTTTGCTGAGGCCAATTCTGGGAAAGATGCATTTCTGATCAATGAACACTGGGGCTTAGACCAGAGCTGCTTCAAGAAAGGCCCTGATGAGTGCATGTTGTGGTTTGAGTGAGAAATGTCCCTCATGGGCTTCCATATGGAGAACTTGGGTCCAGTTAGTGGTGCTGTTTAGGGAGGTTGAGGAACTTTTAGAAGGTGGAGGAAGTGAGTCACTTGGGGGGGGGGGGCTTGGGCCTTTACAGCCAGCCACACTTCCTGTTCTTTCTCTCTACTTCTTGAGTGTGGATGCAATACCATCAGCCAGCTGCCTGCTGTTTCCACCAAGCCTTCCCTACCTGCTGCCCTGTCTCTCCCACCATGATGGACGGTTTCCCTCTGAGAGCGAAAATAAACCCTTTCCTATGTCGCTTTTGTCAGGGATTTTGTGAGAGCAACAGAAAAATAACTAAGATTGAGTTCGGTAGATGCTACATGATTTAGGGAAGACAGCGGGGACGGGCCAGGACAGGAGGAGGAGGGATGCTGGCAAACTCTCGAGCGGTGCCAGTCTTGAGACACTGATGGCATGGTTGTGATTCTGGGCAGCAGGTTCCAGGTTCCCAATGCCCCCATTTCCTCGTGGATGGCCTTTATGGCTGGAAGGTGAAATGGCTCCATAGGTTCATGTTGTGAACTCTAGGACCCCTTCTTGTGTCATTATTTTATTTTGACGGCCAAGGAGCCTGACTAAGAAGTGGGTCACCAGGGGTGGTCCCTTGAAAGTTACAGTCACACCTTGTTTCAGGTGTGACCTTCTCTGCTTCCTGGTTCCCACTGTGGCAGGAGACTCTGTCACGTGCTCCTCCTCAGGAACTCAGCTAAGCATCTCCTGCCATGACAGACTGAAACTGCCCAGAAGCTCCGAATCCAAACCCAAGCTTTGCTCACTTAGCTGCTTTTGTTGGGTATTTGATCACATTGACACTGGAGTCACGAAGGCAGCCCCATCAGCTAACGTGGACAGAACACTTGGAGCACTGTCTGTACCCAGCAAACATCCAACTCTGTCATCTTCACTGTGGCTACAGTGCCTGCCAACACTATGATGATGAGACCACCCATCCACGGTCACAGGTGCTGTCTACCTGTGCTCCCTGCGCTCATCCGTTGCTGGCCTGGTTTCCTTTAAGCCTAGTTTTAGGGGGCTTCCAGACTACTTTCATAGTTTGCCTACTATGCAATGATAAAAACCATTTGTGAATCTAAATGATGCAAATCTGAAACTATGTGCTATTTGAAAAGAATCGGACTTTTATGATAGTCATGGGTGTCTCAGCATGTTCTAGCCATAACCACACTGTCTGCACTGGTGGGCATCGAGCCTGCTTCCCTTGACTGGGTTTCTGTTGTGGTGCAAACATTTTAATCTTGGGCCTCTACTTTGGGAGTGTTTCCAGGGTGTTTTTCCTGAATATATTATCACAAAACTCTGCTTTATCTGTTCCTGCTAAGGAGACAACACAATCCCCAAATCTTTTTTTTTTTTTTTTTTTTTTTTTTTGAGTGCTTATTTTGATTGAGGTACTGCACTGTTTCCTTGAGCTAGGAAGAGAAATGGCCCACTTCCTTGACATACTCATGTCTGGAAGGTCGAGAGCAATCCATAAATAGATGTCCTGTCATGAGGGAAGTTGGCAGGGAGCCCATAGGTGGGTGTGCGGAGAAGCCTGTTGAGACCCCAAAGCTCCAGCTCCATGCCACAGAAGGTTCTTAGAGTAGCAGTGTCTCCGTGCAGAAGCCCATGTCATGGAAGGTCTCTGCTCAGGGACTCTGTCTGTGTCCACCCTACAGAAAGAGACCCAGAGGAAGTTAGTACCAGAGAGACTGTCCAGAAAGGAGAAAGAGATGAGAAAAGAATTCAAGACAGTTCTGGGGTGTGGTGGTGGGGGCACCCAAAATTTCCTATTCTTTCATTCAATGCCAAATAATTTCTCTCTGGTCTGATCTTTAAAATTTACATAGGACTCACCCATACCGCAATTGTAGACACCAGCTGCGTCAGATAAACTTTTGACAGTCTACCTGGAAGTAGCATTGGGTCCCGTAGATTGATGGCAGTCTATCTGGAAGCAGTGTTGGGTCCCATAGATTGATGTCTCATTACCTAAAGCTGATTTCCCATCATAGGTAGCAGTTTGAAACCTACTCTTATAACCTGGTGTAACTCAAGGGCTCTCAGAGAAGCTCTAGACCTCAATGATATGGTTTCTTTTGTTTATCCATCGGTTAGAAAGGACATTATACAGAAACAGGCAGATGTGAGAGATGCACAGGATGGGGAAAGCAGGAAGGGGCACAAGGCTTTCATGGCCTGCCCAGGTATGCCACTCTCACAGCTATCTGAAAACATTTTGAACTTGGTTCTTTGAGATGTATGGAGTATTCATCACATAGCCATGCTTGATTAAATCCCAATCATCCTGATTGACTCATACCCATTCCCTCCCCAGATACCAGAGGGAATGTTTAAAAGTTTAGCCTCTTGTGGCAGGCTATCCTACCAGCTGGTTCAAACCCAAGGCTAGCAAGAAGCCTGCAGAGTCTTCTTCAATCTTCTCGGAAATTCCAAGAGATTTAGGAGCTTGACAGAGAACAAATATTAGACCCAGAGACTCTCCCAGCTTCCTATCTGCAAAGACTCCGGGAGAATGTGTGTCAGGATATATTTCTTCTCATGCCTCCATAGAATCAGGGATACGGTGCTACAGAGAGTGGTGTCTTGTTCAGAACTGCAAATTTCTCAGGCCTCTGTGGTTCAACAGGGGACTCATTTACCTTGGGACCACTCTCTGACCTTGCTATGTGTTCATGATCAAGGTACTTTGTCCATGGTCAACCAAAGCTCCACCAGGGTCCAATATTGGGCCTTTTGGTTCTTAAGTTTATGGTCTCAGACTGTCCGAAGTTATTGACCAAAACCAGGCACTCACCCCAGGCTCTTGGAGCCCTCTCCTGTTCGACATTGTTCCTATCTGTCCTATCTGGACATTGACCCCCTGTGAACAGCAAGCCCTTAAGCCACCACTGGAAAGACCCTGACCTCCCCAGCTAGTGGCTTCTTGTCCCTTGGCTTGGAGTAGAGCCTACCCTCGCTTCCCCCCCCCACCGTGATTGTGAGGAGCCCACCAGGAAATACCATTCACCTCCTGTCACTATAACTCCCCTTCTCCATGCTTGCAATGACATCTGTCCAGAACGCGCTGGGCCCTGCTGTCCCTTCAACTTTACTGAACTCTCAGTACATTTCAGATATTTGTAGCAACCACTCAGCCTTCCAAGGTCAAATATTTTTAAAGGTATTTGCCCTTTCTTGCCTGTCACAAAAAGGACTGCCTTAAGAAAACACACTTAAAAGCACAATTGGCCCCTCCTTGGCCATCTTGACCCTGGACTGTTGTTAGTCCCCAGACAGCTGTTGTGTCCTCTGCAACAGCAGGGACCACTGTGAGGCTTTGTGTGTGAATCCTCGCTTCCCACAACTCCTGGGAGGCTGATCAAGGACCAATTGCTTCCCTGCCTTCTGGCTTCCCAGCTGTAAAGCAAAAGTCACATTCACTACACTCTAGTTGAGTGTAAAAGTTATTTGTGGGGCCGGGGAGCTGGCTGGGTTGGCAAATCGCCTGCTTTGCAAGCTTGAGGACTTGAGTTCAGATCCCCGTCATTTACGTAAAAAGTTATTTGTAGTGGCACACACAGGAGATAGAAGAGTTAGCAAAGCTCACTGGCTCCCCAGTCTAGCCAGCTGTGAGGTGTGGGTTCAATGAGACACTCCGTCAAAAAAAATGTGGAGAGCAGTTAAGGAAAACATCTGATAGGAAGACATCTGATGTGGATGTCTGGCCTCCATATTCAGGGGGCACACATGTGAATACCTGCAAGACATGTACATACAAAAATACACACACACACACACACACACACACACACACAGCATGCACACACACACGTGCACACATACATCCGGTATATGTATACAAACATGTAATAACTACACACACATTAAAAATAAAATGCAAAACAAGAAGTGATCATAAAACAAATAAAATAGGAGCTCACTGGGCAGTGGTGGCACATGTCTTTAACCCCAGCACTCAGGAGGCAGAGTCAGGCGTATCTCTGAGTTCAAGGCCAGCATGGTCTACAAAGTGAGTTCCAGGACAGCCAGGGCTACACAGAGAAATCCTGTCCTGAGAAACAAACAAAACAGGGGATGAAGAGACAATTTAGTGGTTAAGGGCACTGGCTGCTCTTGCAGAAGACTGGAGTCTGGTTCCCAGCACCCATGTGGAAGCTCACAACCCTCTGTAATTCCAGTCCCAAGGGATCCAATGCCATCTCTGGCCTCCATAGATACTGTGTGCATGTCATATACATACATAACATTCAGATCAAATATATATATACAATTAGCAATAAAATTAGAAATCAATAAGTAGTTAAAGTATAACAGGCAAAAACAAGCTATATATTCTGTCCACTGACTTTTTCTGCTCTTGGCTTGTAGGATAAGTAGTAAGACCCTCAATGGTTATAAATAATATTCTTTCCTCACCTTTGAAAAACACTATATTTATATTTACAGCTTCCCAGTTTGGTAGGTACAAAGAACTTTTGCAAGGTTTTGAAGAATTATTGTGCTGAGGTCTGCACAGAGCTCTGGTCTTCGCCTAGGGAATCTGGATTCCATGATCTCAAGGGCACTGCTTGCCAGTGGCGTTCTTGTGGCCATCTCAAGTAAAAATGCTGTCAGGGATTCTTAGTGGGTGTTGCTAGGCAAAACCAGGCAGTTTGGTGCTGATCCTGAGGGGTCTCTGTGAGCCATCATCAGGTTCCAATGGCTCCAGGTTATGTACAATACCTTGGTGACTTCACTTAGCGTCTTTGTTCCCCATAGGAAGCAGGAACCGCTGGGGTCAATTGTGCAAACCCTCAAGGGAGATGAGCCGACGACTCGCTCAGATCTACAGTGCAAAACCACTTCCCATCAGACTTAGAGTTCTTACAGTTTCCTTCAAGTATTTATGAATTACTCTACTTGCTGCTGTAATTTTTAAAGAATACCTGGAGTAGCCACTGAAGAGGGGGTTTGTCTTGGTTCGTGGTTTCATGATTTGAGAGGATACAGTCTATCTACGCCAATAGGGAGGATGCGCTGGGGTTCTCCAGGCTCCGGGCTGTAGCTGTGAGCGGGAGGCCACTTGCTAACTTTTGAGTGAATCAAGAAAACAGAGCTCAGGCTAGAACTGTAGCTGGACTATAAACCAAGACCTGATCCCAGGGTCTTTCCTCATCAGCCAGACCTCACCTCCTGAGGGTTCCTAAAGCCCCCAAAACAGCACGCCCATCTGGAGACCAAGTGTTTCGAGACGTGAGCCTGTGAGGGACAGTCTACATTCAGATACCAGCATCAAGTCTCTCTGACACAAAAATAGACAGTTCCATTCTCCGTAACACAGGAGGAAGCCAAGACAAGAAAAGACAGGAGGGCCTGGCAGGGAAAGAAATTGGTGGAGGCCTGGCTGCTTTCCTAGGCTCTGTGTGGAGTTCAGCCTGGCACCAGGGAGCCTGCCAGAGGAACAGCCGATCTGACCTTCCTGGCCAGGTCTAGTGGCTCAAGGTGACACTTTGAGTTGACAGGTTTTCTCCTTAGGTACACGGTGACATGTAGTGGTGAGCTGTGACAGGCGGTGGGGTGCCCTGACTGTTTGAGAACTGCGTTTCAGATCCACCAGAGGGACACAGAGAGTTTGTCTGCCGAGGAGAGGCAGGTGACCCAGAGCAGGAAGAGCGCCTTGGAGCAGCCTTCCTGCCTTCCGCCTCACTCTAGCTCTTGGCTTAAAGAGACCCCAGAGCATCCACACAGTTTAGGTCTGCCCTCTGTTTTACATGCTGTCCTAAGGACCCCCTCCCCCACTTCTTAGACTACCTAAACTTTATCTCAGAAAAGACCAAATAGTCCCTAACAGAGAATGATTTTGCACATGTATGTGCACACGCTAGCGTATGCGCGCGCGCACACACACACACACACACACACACACACACACACACACACACACAAACTTTATATGTATGAATGCTTTGCCTCCATGTGTGTCTGTGCCTCATAACTGCAGTGCTCAGAAGAGGGACATTTGATTCCCTGGAATAGCAGATCCAAACCCAGGTCCTTTGTAAGAGCAGCCAGTGCCCTTAACTGCTAAACTATCTCTTTAACCCCCTAAATGACATTTAAATTTTTTTTTATTATGGTGTGAGTAAAACACACAGTCAGTAGAACCATGAGTGTGTATACGTGCTCCTCCAAACACAGATCTTTTTTTCTTTAAATGGAGTCTTTTCCTGACCTTGCTGATTCAGCTAGGCTGACAAGATAGTGAACCCCAGAGACCCACTGCTCTCTGCCTCCCAGAGTGGGGGCTGCAATCATGTACCAGCCACGCCTAGCTGTTTGATATGGGTTCTAAGCACAGAACTCAGGGTCTTCTGCTTGCATGGCCCGCACTTAACCAACCGAGTCACCTGAGTCTTTTCCTGGGTTCAGGGTGGATAATCTGTCCCCCTCTCACTGTGTTGGGTAGTGGCTACTCTTCTTCTCTGTGACCAGAAGGGGCAACAGACAACAGATGACCATTATACATGCATTGTTGATCTAGGATGCTGAACGGTTACTGTCAATGTATATGATACTTGCAGTTTAAGAGGGACTTATCAGGTCCTGGCCCCACCATAAGTCCAGACACATCTGTATCTATCTACATGATTGGCAGAAACCAGACACAATAAGATGTGCAGACTTTAAATGGGCTTTTGGTGAGGAGTTTTGAGGTTATGACAAGTAGGTCAGGCTTAGCTGATTCTATTACTATGAAGAATTTATCACAGTAGAGCATTTCAAAACAGGACTCCCTTCTCCCCAGGGCACTTGAATGCAGAGACCTAGCACTTAGGAGATGATAATATCAAAGGAAATGCACGTGTGCACAATACTATCCCTGCCACGCATAAGAGAACAACAAATCCGCCCCCACCACCCCACTCCCTCATCTTGCAAAGGACGGAATCAAAGCCTCAACTACACACAATGAACTCTAGTGCAGTGTGTTTCCTGGAATGATCTGCTTGCAGTTTGTAGCCCAACGGAGGACGGAATCAAGGCTTGGGCCAGTGCAGAGGTGAGATTCCCCGGTGGACTGGGAGCTCTAAGGGCCCCAGGAACTCTTTATGATTGTTTATTCAAACTTCTGTGCATTTATATTCCAGTTTTACCAACTGAACAGGCAAGGATGCAAGCTCTGTTGTAATTTGTTGTTGTCCCAGGGCACTAAGGAAGAAACCAGAGCTTCCCACCTACCAGGGAAGTGTGTCACCTCTGAGCTATAACTTTAGCCCTAATTATGATCCACGCCATTGTTATTGCTTCTCAGTTTTCTAGAATGGCCTCCTTTGTTTTAAAAACCACGGGGAGCAGACGGTGGAATTGCAGCTGCTCTCTTCCTCCCTGGCTCTTCTCCTGGGGAGGGTAGCAGAAAGAGGGAGCTGTGGTTCCTCTTGGGGGTGTGGTGTGGACAGCTTGCTGCTGAATTCTGAACAACACTGACCTGTGGCAGACAGACTTTGGACATGACAGACAAATGCCCTGCTGTCCACACTGGAGACCCTGTCACATGGGAGCAGCCTTTCAGGGTGTGTTGGATACGGGTTTGGGGAGCTCATGAGGAGCATTCTTCTGTATTCAGCAGAACTTACAGGTGCCTGAAAACGCCCTGTCTGCAGGTAAGGGAGGCACACTACCTGTCTGACTTAACTGAAGGCAATGGAGGGAGATGTGGAAAGGAAAGACAACGGAAGGCCGAGAACAGAAATGACAAAGAGACAAGGACTCGGGAAAACAGTGAGACAGAGACATTCCCTGAGTGTCCTCCTTGGGATTGCCAAAGCAGCCTGCCTGCCCCTCCTTCCCTATCTCCCCTCCTCCCTCTGCCCTCCTCTCCTCCACCTTCCTCTCCACCTCCAAAGTCTCAGGAAGAGCCGTCAATTCATCTTCGTGAGGAAACTATGATAAAGGTTTGAGCTCTTGAAACTATCGGCTTCTAAGAAGCATGGAGAATTTACTATCTATTTTCCAAACAGCAAAAATTAGATCACTCCAGACAATTAATATCATGTTTTCAAAAGTCCCAAGTAGATGATAAGGTAATATTTGTACAGTGGACCTTAAAAGTGTGACATCTCACAAGCTCCTGGACACAAGCCCAGAAAGACAATGATTAAAGATTTAAACATGTCGGGTGTAGAAAGGAACTTTTAGAATCCTCTTTAAAACATGCTTTCCATTTTGCAAATCACTATGCTGACCAACTCTGAGATTCTTCTCTGACAGCATAACTATATTTTAATTATAGAGCAATTACATGTCCAATTATAATTAAGGATCAATCCAGGAGGCAATGCCCTACCACTGGCGTGAAATGCTAAGACCTTGGTTCCCACGGTTCTGACTTCTGTTTGTCTCTGCCCACTGGAACATTTCAGCGTCACTCAAATGCCTCCAGAGGTGGTAGGGACTCCGTCAAAGACATTCAGATGTGCAAATGCCCTCAAAGAGACAGGCCTTGTCTGTCAAGAGCCTAGCTAGAGGCTATTTCACAAAATGTTCTGAAGACAATTTGAGGAAAATATTCTATGAGGCAATCAGCTCCCTTAAGACAATGCAGTCTTCAGAGAAAGAAGGAACCCTTCTTTGGGAGTTGGGCTGGGTGCTGGGTGTGGGAGCCTTGTCCAAATTCTCCTCGGATGGCCCCGTAGAGAAATGCTCTAAATGTTAAGCTGTTCTGCCTGGAAACTTAGTCTGGGACTAGTGGGCAATGGAATGACCCTTCAACCCAGGAGGACTGTGCCTTGTGTCCCCATTTTATACTGTGTGTTCCCTTCACTTCCAGGGATATCAGGGGAGAGCACACTTTGCACTCCTTACAGAAGCGCCCATGGAAATATGAAAACTTTTCACATCTATTACAATTTTTAACCTCCATGGGGGCACAGCTAACACATTGCTTTGGCAGATGGACAGATCAGAAGTTAGAGAGCTAAAGTCTTTCTAGAAAATGACTGTTTAGTCTTACAAGTTAGCCGCCTACTATTCAACATTGTTACTAGGAGGAGATAGTCAGCCATTTCTGCACTGGAAACAGCCAAGCTCAACTCCAGGGTGATGCAAGAGTAGGAAAGAGCTTTGTGGGTTGTGTGTGTGTGGGTTAAGATGACCTCTTTGGGGTGACATCAGCAGGCCCAGAGAGAACTCAGAGGACTGACCCCCAATGTGGTGGCAGAAAATACTAGCAAAACAGCAGCCGGGGGCAGAGAGTTTGCCAAGTCTGTGGTTAAGATGTTCCTATTGTGGCCATCTGTAAATTACCAATGGGACAGGGCTGTATATGCAAGAGATACATTTTCTTTCCTGAGAAAATGTCCCACCGTACCCTTCAGGTCACCCTGTCTGATGAGTTTTAAGGATACAGGTGAAAGTGTCTTCAGCTTTCTTAGGGAGCTAGGCGTGTGTCGTTTGCTTGAGTGGTTTCCAAGAACCTAAAAACGATTCCTGCACTTCAGGAATCTCCCACTTCGGGCATCTTCCACTAACCAGAGATGGTGTCACCAGCGACCAGTGCAGGTGGTACATCGTAGGGCGAGGAGGCTGAGTGCACCAGGGCTGCTGCTTTCTTTTCACTCTAGTAGCGGGGGCAGATCAGGTGTAGGGCAGCTGCTGTCACGGCAAAGTCCAGTCAGAAAAGTCTTCCTCACTCTATGGACCGGGTGTTGCACCAGGTGGCCTTGTGGTCCCTTGGATCTCTGCCTCAGCTCCAGTCTTAGCTCCTTGAGGTCCTGGCTGAGTAGTCCTTCCAGTCCTGGCTACAGCTATTGAATTATCTAGAATGGCCTAGGGGCTCTGGTTTCTCTGGCATGGCTGGCAAGAGGCATGTAGAGCACTGGCAAGACAGGGCAATCTGAATGTGGTTTGTGTGACATTTGCATTGGATTTGCATTCAATTTGCATGCAAGGGCAGACAGACTACGAGCCTGGGATGTTCCTGAGGTGACAGGATAGGACTGCAGATAGCTTTGGCACGCTTAGTGAAGCTGCATGGCTTTCTAAACCTATGTGTGTGGACATTCTTATCCCAACAAAAGCTATATTTCACAAAGGCTATTGATAAGCTCTTTTTTCCCCCTTATCAAGAAATAAGTTTGTGCAAATGTTTGTTTTTCAGCGGTCAGATACAAAGTTCACAGCAACTTCTCAGAGACTTACAAAAGTCTGGCAGTTCATGGCCTGTGTTAGAGGTATGCCTCAGGGCACCCAGCAGCTGGGCTGTGTACAGGTATCTCCTCCTCTGAAGTGACTGGACCTTCAAGGTATGCATGGTTTCATCTGAGAATGTCCCCTGGTCATCCTGAGGTGACTTCTGGGCTATAGGCACATGACGCTGGGCTGATAGAGCAGGACATCAGTCTAGCCAGTGTGTGAACCTGGGCTGGGTAGTGCGGGGAAGCTGAGTTTGGTGCAGTGGTCAGTGTATAGCAGGAGGGAAAGATGGTCTCTAAAGGGTCTGCTGTGGGGAAAAGCCTAGAGGGAGCTGACTGATGAAAAGCGGGTGACAGATTACCCTTAGAATGAGTCTATTAGGAGAGAGACTTGTGGCCAGGGGGTGGGGGCTTGAACGGGCTTTTAAAGGGGAAGACATTAGAAGAGATATATTAGCATACCACAGGCCCCATGTGGGGTGAAGGGCTAGAGAGCGCCTTCCCTTCAAATCCCAAGAGGAGCTACATTATGAGAAAACCATGTTAGGATGCAGGCTGAAGGAACACCTTCAAATTCTTGGAACAAAGTGTGTTTCTAACTCACAGATTTCTAGAGGGGTAGTGGAGCGTTTCACACATAATGACTCAGCCCGGTTTGTCCTACATGCCAAGGGCCATGAGGCAGGTATTAGGTAGGACCATAAACTTACCTGAGAAAAATGCTGAGGCTCCCATGGGCCAGGGCTGAACCTTGAGCCTCCTTTGTTAGCAAGTGTAAGACGGTTGGTAACCTGTGCCAACAGACATGAGCAGGGCTGGGCCTGGCTCTTTGAGTCTGGTCCTGAGGACTATCGTGGGAAAGAGAAATAAGTTTATAACAGGAATTTTTTTTTATTTGTTTTTATGAAATGCAATTAGGCTACATGTCTCTTCACTGGGAATATTCACAGCTTTAGTCTAATCCCACTTCCGGGAACATGCCAAGGGGCCTCAATCAAAGCTTGAACTTCAAGGCTGTTTACTTTAAAAGAAAACCCTTTCTAAAAGCAGGGATTGGAAATGAGCTGTGGAATTTAAAGATTGGAGGTGAGGGGCCAGTGAGATGGCTCTTAGCACCAAGCATGAGGGCCAGTCTGAGTTCAGTCCTTGGGGCAGATATGGTAGAAGGAGAGAGAAGTTGTCCTCTGACTGCCACATGTATCCACATGAATGAGTGGATGAGTAAATGTAAGTGATTTTTGAGAAAGTACAGTTCAGGTTTTCTATGATATTAGATATCACTCATGACACTCCAGCCAGGGAAGCAGTCCCCAGCTCCAGCAAGAGCTCCCTAAGAAACCACAGGCCACACTGACAAAGGAAGTGTGATGGGAATAGTCATTCTGTATGTGTCCCTTATTGGTTAATGAATAAAGCACTGCTGGCAAATAGGAAGACAAGATAGTCAGGACTAGGAGACAAAGAGGATTCTGGGAGATGTAGTAGAGAGGAGTCAAGATGTAGGGACTTGAAAGGAGAGGTTCAGACCCTCTCTCTGGTAAAATAAAACCACGTGGGAACACTTAGATCAATAGAAATGAGTTAATATTTAAGACAGAGCTAGCCAATAAGAAATGCTAGTAACAGTCCAACAGTTTTATATCTAATACAGCGTCTCTGTGTGTTATTTTGGGCAGATGCAACTCTGGGACCAGGCTGGTGGGAAAGTGCTTGTAACAGAAGTGAGCAGGCTGACTGCAGATTTTCATCTACCCCCTCCTCCAAATACAATCTCTATACCCCACTGTGTCATTCTGCGTCTGAAGGAAGGAGGCCTTCCTTCCACACTGCCCATCTCCTGTGCATCACATAGATCTTCCCCTCCTAACCTCCCTCTCCTGACCTATTGCTTTATCCCAGACCCAAATACTAGCATGCATTCCCTGGAAACCCACAGACCACTCTGACCAGGAAAGTAAGTATGCTAACTGCAGATCTACACCTCTCCCTCCCTTCCCCCAAGTCACACCCCCGGTCTCATCTGCAGCTCTGACTCCATTCCCAGGGGACTAAGCAACTTAATACATACCACTTATAAAAAAGTTAAATCAAGATCAGATACACAATTCAAACAGATCTATAACCCCTAGTGAAATAGAAGCAGTAATTAAAAGTCTCCCAAGCAAACAAACAAACAAACAAATAAAAAAACCTCAGGGCCAGATGTTTTTAGCAAAGAATTCTATCTGACTTTCAAAGAAGAGTTAATGCCAATACTCCTCAAATTATTCTCCCAAATAGAAGAAACATTGTCAAATTTTGTTTTATGAGGCCACACTTACCCTGATATCTAAACCACACAAAGACTCAACAAAGAAAAATTATTACAGAGTAATTTCTCTTATAAACAAAGGTGTAAAAATTCGCAATAAAATACTTGCAAACTAAAGATCACCCACCATGACCAAGTAGCCTTCATTCCAGAGACGTAGAGATGGTTCAAAATATGTAAATCAATAATGTAATCCACCAAATTAGCAAACTTAAAGACAAGAACCACTTGATCATTTGAGTAGGTGCAGAAAAGGCCTTCGACAAAATCCAACACAACTTCATGATAAAAGTCCTAGAGAGATTAGGGATACAATGGACATATTTCAAGATAATAAAGGCAGCTAACAACAAGACCATCACCAATATCAACTTAAAGGAGAGAAACTCAAAGCAATTCCACTAGAATGAGAAACAAGACAAAGCTGTCTACTTTCTCAATATCTATTCAGTATAGTACTTGATGGATTTGGTACAGCAAAGAAATAACTGATGATCATGGGGATACAAATGGTAAAGGGAGAAGTCAAAGGGTCTTTATTTGCAGATGATATGATAGCTTACATAAGTGATCCTAAGAGTTCCACCAAGAAATATCTACAGCTGATAAATACTTAACAAAATGGAACCCATATCTGACACTGCTTGAGTGACCAAGAACCTGGATCTAGATATCCCAGGGACCTAGAGTAAAACTAACTACTACTGTTCTAAAAAAAGAAAAGAAAGAAATACAGAACAAAGAAAAAGAAAAGAAAAATAGATGTAGCAATAAAATGACTCTAATTACATTCTGCTATACTCATAAATCAGTACCATGGTCAGTTATCATTAAAGACACTTTCTTTTGCAGCAGATGAGAACAAATATAGAGACCCATAAACAGACATTATGCAGAGAATGAAACACTCAGTGTTAGTATTCAGACATCTGTACTGGCCTGTCCTTGGGGTTATGACAGGATACGCCCTCAGCTGCAGCCACTGAGAGCACCACCTGTGCACATTCACTACGTTCTCTTTTAAAAGGACCCTGTTCACCTCCCATCCTCCCCTCTCTTTTTCTCTCCCTCTCCCTTCTCTGTTTCTCTCTCATTCTCTCTCTGTCTCTCCCTCCCACTGCCCCTGTCCCCACTCAGTACTAAATGGGATGTCTCCATCAAATCCTTCAAATCCTTTCCTGACTTCAGAAGTTAGGGAATCCCAAGGAAGAGGAGGTAGAGAGAGTGAGTGTAAGAGCCAGAGAGGATGGAGGCCGCCAGGAGAACAAGGCCTCTGAATCAACATGAGCAAAGCTCACGTGAGCTCACGGAGACTGAAGCAGCACGCACAGGGCAGACATGGGTCTGTGCCAGGTCCTCTGCACCTAAACTATGGCTTCCAGTTTAGCGTTTTTATGGGATTCCCGAGTATGCAAACAAGCGAGTCTCTAACTTGTGTGCCTTGGGCTCTTGGAGTCTTTTTCTTCTGTATGTTTTGTCCAATGTGGATTATTGTATTTTATTCTTATCCCTCAGAAGTTTGATTGTTTTCTAATGAGAAACAGCAAGGAAGTGAATCTAGGCGGAAGGGGAAGTGGGGAAGAACCGAGAGGAATAGAGAGAGGGGAAACCATAATCAGGTTTTATTATGTGAGGGGGAAAAAAATCTATTTTTCAATGAAAGAAAACAAACAAACAGACAAAAACAAAGAAGGCCATGAAGCCAGGCTGGTAGCCCATGGCTGTTGTCCCAGTTACTTCAGACGCTGAGATCAAAGAATTACTTAGACCTTGGAGTTCAGGACCAATCTGAGGAACACAGAGAGACCCAGCCACATAAGGTACGGGCCATGCAAGCCTTCCCTAAGTCATTCCTTCACGTGATTCAGGGTTTCTCGACTCTTCCGTTATGACTTCCCCGAGTAGCTTTCTTAGATGCCTTCCCCATTGCACCTTCCCCTAACATTTCAATAACATGAACTGTATGTATATGCATGTATCGTGCAAGAGAATATGTATGGCTTAATTTTCTTATTCAATAATGGGTTCAGAATAACTAAATAAGAACTGTAAATGTTAAATTTGAAACTATTAATCTTGATATGAAACCTAAAAAAGAAATAGCTCATGAATTAATTATGAGCCAAAATGGACATAAAACCTTGAACATTAAATTTTGTGTGAAACAAACAAAACGTTAAGAATGATTTTGTCAGGCTAGAGGGATCATTAGATGTTTATACTACTTTCTAAAACCTCTTTGATGAGGTTTTGTAGAGAAATAGTAAAATTTTCTTTAGGATACTAAGGTTTTAAAATTTAAAAGAACATGTACAGAGATCAATCTAAATGGTGAAGCCTAGTATTAAAAAGAGAATTCAGGCTAGCAAGATGGCTCAGCAGAAGAGAGTGTATTGCTGCACAAATCTTGAAGCCAGATTCCACCCCCAGAACCTTGTTTAAAAAAAAAAAACCCAGGTTTGGTAGCATGCATCTTTAGTTCCAGAATTCCCCTGCTGTGTCAAGAGACAGGCAGACACAGCAAGTTTCCCAGGCAGAGCTGCAAGCCTAGTGTACACAGACCAAAGAGAGAGCCCCACCTCAGTGAGGTAGCAAGAATTAACTCCTCAAAGCTGTCTGCTAAGCTCCTCACATGCTGTGGCACCCACAAGCCCACACTCACATATCACACACACTAATAATAACAGTAGTAGTAGTAGCATGATTGTTGTGAGATATTGTTGAAGATGTTACATTTTTTTTTTATGCTGTGGAACATTTGTTTAATAATGCAAAGATGTGTTGCATTCTTTTATGTTGCTTTTGTTTAACTCTGTGAAGCTGTGCTACTGTGCCTATCTAAAGCACCTAATTGGCCTAATAAAGAGCTGAATGGTCAATAGCAAGGCAGGAGAAAGGATAGGTGGGGCTGAGAGAGAATAAATAGGAGAAGAGATCTGGGAAGAGAGATAGAGGAGCAAAGAAGAAGGAGGAGGACACCGGAGGCCAGCCACCCAGCTACACAGCCAGCCACTGAGTAAGAAGGAAAGGAAGGAGATTCAGAAATAGAAAGAAGTAAAAGCCCAGAGGCAAAAGATGTGTGGGCTAATTCAAGTTAAGAAAAGCTGGCAAGAAACAAGCCAAGCTAAGGCCAGGCATTTGTAAGAAAGAACAAACCTATGTGTATTTATTTAGAAGCTCAATAGTAGGTTTCCAAAAACAACAACAACAAAATCAACTACAAAAAAGTAATAGTAAGCTAATTTTTAAAGGCAGTGTTCTGATGAGGCTGGTTAAAATTAGAACAAAGAAAAATCAATGTGACAAGGCTATAACAAGAAGGCAGCATAGCCCGAAGGCAGACAGATATCACATCGGAAAATGTAGGGAGAGAGCTGGAGAGATGGCTCTGTGTGTAAGAGCATTGGATGCTCTCATAGAAGACATAAGTTCAGTTTCCAGCACTCATACAGAAGCTCACAACCATCTGTTAACTCCAGTCCCAGGGGGTCCGGCACCCTCTTCTGATCTCTAAGCATACACATGGAACAGACCTACATGCAGACAAATATTCACATACATAAAATTAATGGTCAACTAATTAATAAAAACTTAAAAAAAAAAAAAGACGTGGGAGAAAGTCACCATTTTAGAAGAACCAACCGTGGAAGTCATGAATGAAGGATAGCATCAGAGTCACACCAGGCTGGGTGACTGGTCTGCTGCTGGCCAAAGGACTGGACACCTGCCCCTATGGGCCATGGGATCACTAGTCCTGTGGTGAGTGTACAAGGGACAGGGACAGAAGAATAGTAGCTGCAGGACATCTCTCACTGTGACAGCCACTCACATTGCTGTCTGGGGATAGCAGAAGATGGACAGGGTCTTTGGAAACTGTGGGGCCCTTTTTAATATGCAAAATAGAATTTATGGGCAGTAATTACATTTTTCCATAAATTCGTAAATAATTTTTCAATACATTTTAAGGCAAGAATGTGTCAATCTGTATTTATGGACCCAATATAACAAATTCTCAGGTCAGTCATCTATTTTGAAGCTAGAGAAAGGCCAACATTTCAAGCTCTCTTTCGATTAATATTTATAAAACAAATAAAATAAATAATTCAACAGTTGAATGATTTGTAAAATGTGGAAAGTAAAACACTACATGCTAAAGTACAGTTATAATAAATGAATCAAACCAAGTCTTATAAATAGAATTGGGTATTAGAATTTGGAAGTAGGGTTAATTTAGGAGCTTTGAAGTAATAGGGAAAATATCATGAAATAAATTTCAAAAGGCTTGGTTAAAAAAAAAGTGTTTAAAATATATGTCCAAATGAACTGATTAGATATCTTCAAAAAATACCAGTAGTTCATACAGAACACACAGAAATCAATTTTAAAAAGAGTTGAACACTAAAGTATACAAGTTGAACACTAAAACATACAAGTGCCAAAGGGTTTCCACCCACAGGACCGTCTTATTAACAAACTCATTCCCAGGGGTCGCAGATCAAATCCTCATGTGTTCTCTGCATGCCCACATAGTGCACTGGCATGCTGGGCCCTGACCTGCACAGCTGCCTTCTAGGCCATTGTTGCTTCTGTTTTACTGATGGGGAATGAGTGACAGAGAGGTGAAATAACTCCTCATAGTTATGCTGCCAGGAAGGAACAACTCTGGGGTTCAAGGTCTATTCTCTTGGTGTTTATACCCCATGATGGAAGTCAAGGAAGGGAGAAGCGGCATGCATACCAGCGGATGAGCAAGCTGTGCCGCAGTCGAAGCAGCAGGAACGGGTGAGGGTGTAGGCATAAATTAGTGCCTCCAATTTCAGAGCTTTCCCACGCAGACAACCCATGTGCGGTGTTTACAGTGACATGTTCATGGAATCAGACGGCTAAGACTGGAAGGATGCCTGGCCTCTTCCTGTTTCTCTCCTTGCTGTGACCAAGAATCTAACAAGAGCTACTGGAGGGAGGAAAGGTTTCTTTGGGCTCATGGTTCCCATTGGAAGCTTCAACTCATCATGGCAGGACAAGTATGCCAGCTAGACTGTGTGGCAGACCTCTCACTGCGGCTGGCCAGGGAGCAGAGAACATAGATCAGAACCGCTAAGAGCTGTCCCTGCTGAATCACCTCCTCCAGGGCGACCCTGGACTCCCAAGGCTGTGTGTAGCATGTCTGTTTTCCGCCAGCCCGCCCGCCGGCCTGCCCGCCACCGCAGGTCTGGCATGCCACAGCTGCACCAGCCCCAAATAACAGGCAGAGACTCTGTATTTGATATAATCCTGTTGGCCAGTTACCATTATTGTTTATTGGCTAGCTCTGTCTTAATTATTAACCCATTTCTACTTATCTAAGTATTTCCATGTGGTCATCTTATCGGGGAGCCGTGGCTGGCGTCTTACTTCCTCCCCGGTCTACATCTTGACTCCTCCTTACCACTTCCTCTTTCCTCCTTGTCTCTAGCCCCGCCTATCTTGCTTTCTCATTGGCCCAACGGTGCTTTATTAATTAACCAGTATGAGAAACATATTTACAGAATAACATCTCCCATCAGCTGTGTTCCCGAAACAGTGTCACCAGCTGGGGACAAGTGTTCAAGTACAGGAGGCTGTGGGGCATTTTAATGCAATCTGTGAGAAGCAAAGGTGGTTGTCATAGTGATCAGGGGGAAATAGAGGGGGAAAGTTAAACATCATCAGGACTGCTTGTTCCTGGCACACAGCACACACTTCTCACTGCAGAAGCTTCCAGGGGCTCAGAGGCCCTGGTCTGTAATCCTAGAGGCTGCCTGTTCCTGTGCCGCCTTCTTTGGGCATCTTCCCTGGTTGCCTGCTCACAGACTCAGCCTGGGGTGTACTGTGGGAGAAAACCCATCAGTAAAGTTCGAAGGTGTCATCGCATTCATCTAAAACACACAATTCTCCTCCCAGCCTCTAATTGAGTCCAGAATTTCATATTGTAGACTTTGCAGTGCAGAGAGGCATGAATAGGAAGTTTACTGGGCAATCTCTTCCTAGGGAAGGAGAACACAAGAACACTGGTGCTACCGAAACCCAGACATCATGTTGCACAATTCTGAATCTTAACTGCCACAGTTCCTTGGTAACCAGTGCTTTCAGAACCTGCATGTCTGTGCACACATCACATTTCAGCCTGAAACCTTTTAATGAGGCCATGTCTGCTATTGTTGACAGCCCTGGCAGGGACATTTTCTGCTTACTTTATTTTAACTTCTCAGATCCAGAGGCCCAGGAGCTATTGAAGGTGTGTGATTTAAAATAAAACCCAAACAGCCTCTCTTAGTATACTGAGTGGCTAACTCAGTATTTCTAGGAACAGTGTTTAGAAGGGGATGGGATAGAATACTTTGTCCCAGCTTTTTGTGTGTGACAGTAACAGAATAGCCCATACATGTGCGTGGTATCCTGCCCTATGTATTTGGCCCCATGAAGCCAACGCTTTGAGACAACCAAGTCTTTGTTCTTTGTATTCCTTATCTCTCTGCCACAACAGCTCTCTGAGGAGTTAGCTTTGGGTACCAGTTTTATAGACGAGGGAACTGAAGTAATGTTGCTCTGCTCTCCCTGATAATGAATGTGAAGCCAGCATCTCAACTGGCAGTTCACTAAGCAGGAGTTATAAACGTGGAGTCCCTGGACCCACAAGGTCAACATCACCTGGGATCTCAGCTCACCTTCTATTGCTGCATGCACACTCCTGAAGAGAAGACTTGCTTGTGCAAGCTCTGGGGGATATTGTTTTCACCCCTATGCATCTACACCTGCATCAGTGTCTGTAGAGAGTGTGTCTCTACTCTGCCACTGCCTGTGTCTGTACAGCTGTATCTGTCCCATCTAAGTCTTTAACACTGGCCACTGTCTGATGGGAGAGGATCTTAACCAAGGTGTGAGTCCCAACCCAACACCCTTCCAACCAGCTATGTCAGCTGTTCTCATCTCTGCTTTAGCTAATCACTCGGAGAACTTAAATACAACTCACCGTCTACATCCAAACCAAACCAAAACCAAAACATTGTGCAGACTCTATGTAGGCCGGTTAGGCCAGACGCTTAGCAGTGGTGCAGCATCTGCCTGGGGCTGGCATGAATATGTTATAAATTGGTTTCACAGGCTGTGGTGCTTGCCCACACTAAACTTCTTCCAGCAACGTGAAAGCTGTCATACTTTGCATGTGAGCTGTCCCCCACAGGCTCACATGTTTAAATTCTTGGTCCCCTGATAGTGCCACTGTTTTGGAAGGGTGTGGAACTTGTTAGAAGGTAGAGTTTCACTAGAGAAAGTGGGTCCTTGGGGTCTGGACTTCCTTCCCATGTGCTCCCTAACTCCAGATGAAAATGTGACTCAGTCATCCCCCAGCCACGATGCCTTCCCTGCCATGATGGACTGTATCCCCTCAAATTGTGAGCCCAAATAAGCCCTTCCTCCTTAATTTCCTCCTTTGTATGAACAGTAAAAGCATTGCCATTCATAACATATGATGAATGGTTCATGACATATGATGTAGTTCATAACATACGATGGTCTTGCACCTGAGCTGAGGTGTTTTCAGACAGAGTTCATTGGCACCACATGGTGTGACAGCCTATGCAGTGCAGACTGTGCATGCCACATGCTCAGAACTAAGCCAGTAGCAAAGTCACATGATGCAGCATGAGTGAGTACTGCCAGGAGCAGCCCAGGTACATCATGAATTTAGTTTTGAAATTGCTTTTTGGTCATTGAATATACAAAGCCCTTTACTGTTGTCACTTTTCCCACCATCCCACATTCTATTGTCCCCATGTGAGCCTTGTGACCCACTGTGCAGGAAACTCTGCTCAAGTTCAAGGACTCATACAAGGTGTCGGTGTGGTGCTTAGCAAGCAAGGGAAGATCCTGTGATTGACAGCAGGATATCTATGAGTCATCCTTTCTCCTAACACACACACACACACACACACACACACACACACACACACACACACACACACCTGCCTCTGCGGTTGTAATATCAGACTGTGTGGTTCCTGCCAGCGGCAGTTATCTGCAGTCTTGTGTGGAGCCTCTCAAAGTATCCAGGAGAGCCGACCAGCACAACAGATGGTTGACAGCATTAGGCAATGGAACCTCATCGTCTTTGTTTCATCCCATTGTCCAGGTAAATGGCTAAGCCCAGGCCATGGTCATGTGGAAGCAATGAGGAAAGTATCTCTTCATCTTGTTAAGGGTGGAGTCAGGTAGCTAGATCAGCTTTTCATGATGGCCGCCTGAGGAAGAGGTTTGCATGGGTGGTGTATTCATTTTCTGGGGGCTACCCTAATGAAGTACAGTCACAGATCACTCTGTGACCCTCCTATCCCTGTCTCTCACCATCTCTGTCCACCCTCCAACCCCATCTTCTGTCTGGCCTGTTGTGCAGTGCTCCTTCCACAGGGAACTTTCAGTAAATCCCCCAGTGTCTCCTACTGGGGTGAGGTATGGGATCTGCCCATCCTGGCAGTGTGTCTTACAGGGTCCTGTGTTTCCCCTCAGTGGCTGCTATTGTGGATTCTTCCCCATCTCACTTTTCTGCCCCCTCCCCTCCCCACAGGGCATCGGCCCCTCTTCACTTACACAGATGCTCTTGCTGAAACAGACAGGTACTAACGTTCCAGGCTGGAAAAGCCTTTCGAGCGATCACGGGGCAGGCCACATTTGCAGATATGAAAGGAAAATGAAGAACACATTTATTTCCTAAATAAATGTACTGGAGTCGTGGACAAGGGACAGGCAGCACCATGACCTGGATGAGGTCCTCAAAGTCATGAGTTCCTCCTCCATACCTGCCACACCGTCCCAGGCCCTTAGACTCGGGACAGCACACAGGTGACCCTCAGGGACCCATCCCAGGCCTCCACTGACAGGGCTTGCCACTTCCTCCATTGCTTCTCAGTTGTCTTATTTTCCCCGGCCGACAATGACCTGGGAAATATGCATCAAGTAGTGTGTTCTCATACCTGGCCTGCTCAGAGGCTTGGCTTTCCTCATGGCTCAAGTAGACAGAAGAACAGAAGTCCCAGGAGGGAAAAGCACAGACTCTATCACACAGGGCTCCTCTGACACTATCGAGTGGTCCCAGGGCCCTTTCTGGGCCTTGTCATAAGATAAGGCCATGAAGGAGCCCCACTGAGCTGACTCACACCACTTCCTGGAGACAAAGCCTGGGCGCCTCACTCGAGAGATGACATGAGATGAGAACTTCCCACATGCACTCTGTAAAGGGAATTCGCTTCCTCTGGGATCGCACATCCTACCACGTATAAAGCCAGTGGTTGTGTGAAAGAGATGAAGTCACTTAGAGTCAAAGGAGTCCTCAGAGGTGACCCTGCTAAGAAGTCTAGGGATGGCAGTGAGACCCGCTATCCCAGACTGTCCCAGTCACAGCTGGTCACTGCCCTTATAATTGCCTAGCTGTGGGCCTAGTCCACAGCCTCCGCACCCTCAGCCTCGGGGAAAACTTCCTCAGAGAGCAGACACACTGTCTACACCCACCAGTGAGAGGTTGGCAGCCAAAATGATGCCCACAGTGCAAACTGCAACATTTCAAGGTGCCTGCCAGTATAAGGCGCAGGGGAGGGCTTCCAGACATACACATAAGCATTTCTCAACCCAGAAACATTTTTCAAAGGAAAATGCCAGGGAGATAATAGCGGGTTTGGAGAGAAAGAGGAAACCAGCATGGCTGAACATTTCTGCTCTCTTTGAAAACCGCAGAAACCACGTCAGGAACAAATGAGGCTGAGGAAGGCTTCCTGCCAGGGAGGGAAGGGGGATGAGAGTCCTGAAGTCACTGAGACAGAGATGGGAAGAGGAAGACGCCTCTCCAAGCACAGGCTGTTCCCACGGTTGTCAAATGCATGCATGGTCTATGAGACACACGGGGTGACTCTTCAGCATTCAGCTGACTAGGGCAGTCATGCAGCCCAGTGCCCAGAGGGCTCCTTAGCAAAGCTTACTGAGAAATGGGGGCCTTGACTAGAGTCTGACAAGAAGAAGAAATAGCATTGTGCTCTCACTTAAAGTTTCTCTTGCAGGAGAGTTAAGCTGTCTGACTGCTAGCTTGGACTGAGTCACCCTCAGAATCTCCATCACGGCCTTAAGCTGCTCAGAGAGTCATGCCATGTTTCAGGGTTCAGGGCTAAGTAGCAGCAAATGTCTCCCATCCCTCCAGCTGATGAGCAAGTATATGAGCTGATGGTGGGAGCCAAAGGAAACCCAGAGGACATTTTGAGAAATGGCTTGTTAAGCTCACTCAGATGCATGCTTTGGGGACACACTAGCAGAGGGCGCTGTGCTGACATTTTGCATGGACACTCCTGACCATATTACACATCGTTTCTCCCCTTCACTTTTTAAATTCAGCAAATATAATTGCTGAATGTTTTTAGAGAGATAATGGCACAGCATTTGGTAAGTAGTACTGGTTACTACCAGAATTTCTACAACACTTCATCATGGTTGCAGAGCACATGAGCCAGGGAAGGATGCTAAAAGATTTGAGACACTTGACCAGATTGTATGTGACCCCCCCCCCCGTTTAATCTTCATTTTATATGCGTGGCTATTTTTCTGGTATGTGTGTCTGTACACCATGTAAGTGTCCCCCTACTTTTAAAGATTTATTTTTATTTATGTCTGTCTGTACATATGCCACTTGTGTACACATTCCCTAGTGCCCAAGGAACAGGCAAATGCAAGTCACTAAGTATGTTCTAGGAAGCGAAGTTGGGTCCTCCGCAAGAGTAGCAAGCACTGTTAACCACTGACAATCTCCAGCACCCCCTAAAAAGAAGAAAGCAAAACACTTCTATAAAGTAGGGTCTCACTATGTAGTCCAAGCTATCTTTGAACTTCAGATGCTCCAACCTCCTGAGCACTGGCATTATAAGAGTATGATTCCACCAGGTGGTGGTGGCACATGCCTTTAATCCCAGAACTTGGGAGGTAGAGACAGGTGGATCTCTGTGAGCTGGATGCCATCTTGGGCTACAACGTGAGTTCTGGGACAGGCTCCAAAGCTACACAGATAAACCCTGTCTCACCACCCCCCATAAAAGAAAAAAAAGAGAGTATGATTCCACAACCATGCATGTCTGAAACCTTATGAAAGAAAGAATTCTACCACACTCTGGTGCACAGTTATAGTCACAGAATTAGCTCCAAACAATAACAGAGAACAAATAGATGAAGGGAGAAAAAAAAAAAAGATGCCTCACCAGTTAGAGGAAAAGCACTTGGTACTGCTTGGTATGTTGCCTAGCAAAGTGAGAAAAGGGAAACAACCTTATTTGAATATGTTTTATAACAAACACCTGTGGCCAGTCTTACACCAGTGACAGAAAACCTGTAAATCTACTCCAAGCAGAGGCCACGAAACCGAATGCCCATTTCACTGGCACTGGGCATTAGCAGTGCCAGTGCTGGTCAACAGCACAAAGAAACTATTTTAAAAATTTGAGGGGGGGAGGTAAGCCTGTGAGATGGTCTACATGGCGTGTACCACGGGTTCCATAGTGTGTTGGAGCAAAGAATACTGTTCATTCAAGTTTTGTTGTGAGACCAGTTTTCAAAATGAACAGTTTAAAACAACAACAGAGTCTTGCTATGTAACCCAGGCTGGCTTGGAGTTCTCCATCCTCCTGCTCCAGCCTCCTAATTGCTGGGACAACAACCACACACTACCTCCCTGCTCAGCCCATCAATGCCATGTCCTGTAACAATGAGAAGTACAAGGTTAGCGCAATCTTGGGTGTTTATAAATCAGATGGACCAGTACACTGGAAGATTTCTGGGGGAAACCAGAATAGAAACTGTGTCCGAATAAATGGAGAGGTGACCAGGACTCTGAGGAGAGGCCGTTTCCTGCTATGAAGGTGTCAATTATCACTGAACCAATCAATAAATTAAACGAGAGCTCAATCAATTTCAGTCTGACTTTTGTTTCTAGCAATTGAGTGACTTGTTTGAAAACTTCACGGTGAGTGGGAGTCCACCAACACTGAAGTTAATCTTACAAACAAGGAACAGATGGCTTGACTTAACAGCTATTAAGTCAGCCTTCAAGGTCATGGGAATGTGGCATTGAATCTGGAAAAGACAAATAGACAAGTCCAGCTGAAGAAGGAGTTCCTGAAGAGGGCACTATGGGAATTCAACGTGTTAGTGACACAGCAGCACATGCCAATGGAAGGACACATTTAGACAACGGCCTTGGGAAAATTGAGCATCTACATGGAAAAAATTAAGTGAGATGTCTATGCCCAACACCAGGGAGAGTAGCATCTACTTCTATTAAAAACTGAACTAGACGGGAAAACTATGAAGTCAATAGAAGGAAAAATGGTGGCATAGTGTGATAAACGGGGTTGGGGAAATCCTTCCAAAGTAAAACTTCAAGAACACAAATTATATGAAAAATTGAGAAAATGATCAAATACATCAAAATCAAGGAGTTTTATTAGTAAAGGACATAGTGGACCAGGTTGGTGGAGGACAGCCACACCAGATAACACTGATAGATGTGCTCGTGCAAAGCATTCTGGGAACCCTTCAAATCTGATAGGGAAATGTGTTGGTAAAGAACCAAGTAGCAAAGAGATATGAATGAGAAAATGACAGAGAAGGAAGCAAAGTCCCAAGTGTGAGTGTGTGTGTGTGTGTGTGTATGTGAGTGTGTGTGTGTGTGTGTGTTACAAAATCATTAGTTTAAATCAGAGAAATACAAATTCAAATAACTCTAAGAAATCATACTGAAGTTATGGGGGAGGGCAATCTAATACCCGAGAATGTGCAAGGGACTAGTCCCCTCGGATGGTTTAGCATTGCTCACAAAATTAGAGTATACTGGTCTTGTAAAGACTGGACTGTCATGCCACCTTCCAGAAGCAAACAATTGGAAATCAGTTTATGAAGATGCAACAGAGAAAAGAAGTCAAAACTACCATTTACTTCTCTCTCCATTCAGGTCTACCTACTGGCTTTTCTTTTGAACTCTGTTAGGCTAAAAATACTTTCCTTTGTCTTGGCTGCTGGGGAATATTCATTTTACCTGAATGACCTTAAGCCACTCCCCCTCCCTGCCCTGTGTGTGTGCGTGTGCGTGTGCGTGTGCGTGTGCGTGTGTGTGTGTGTGTGTGTGTGTGTGTGTGTGTGTGTGTGTATGTGACACTGGTGTGGGTCAGGTCTGATATTTTCTTGTCTGCATGCGTATTCTGAATATTTTCTTCTCCTGGGTCCCCCAGCTTGCTGATTCTCTGCTCATAGTATCAAATCTGCTTTTCAACCATGTGCATCAAATTCCAAGCTGGCAGTTATTGATAGGACTTGGCAGCCTTCTTGATTTTTCCTCCCTTTGGCTGCCCTGTGTTCCAAAAGTAAAAAATTAACAATTCATGCGTGTCTTTGTTAGTTTTCTACTATTGTGATAAAACACCTTGAGCAAAGCAACTTATAGAAGAAAGAATCTACTGGGGCCTCACATGGCAGGGAGCAGGGGAGCAGGAAGGCAAGCATGGCTCTGGAGCAGTAGCTGAGAATTCACATCTTGAGGCAACAAGCAAGAGTCAGAGAAAGAGGGAGGAAGAAGGAGAAGGACAGACAGGGGGAGAGGGAAGCAGAAGGGATAGGGAAAGGGAGAGAGAGTGAGAGAGAGAGAGTGAGAGAGAGAGAGAGAGAGAGAGAGAGAGAGAGAGAGAGAGAGAGAGAGAGATGCACACAGAGAGGACTGAAAACCGTGTTGTCTTTTGACACACCTCTTCCTACAAGGCCACACCTCTTAATCCTTCCCGAACAGTTCCTCCAACTAGAGCCCAAGCACTCGAACATATGAGCCTATCAAGGCCACTCTCATTAAAATCACCACAACTGGGAACTTGAAAGTTGAAGAGAGAATGTAGGACAATGGAAAATATGAAGGAATATTGACTGGATAGGAAACGAACAATTTCTTATGGATTTTAAAAATAGACACAGAATAAAATTCAAGGCAAAGGTACCACAAAGTGGAGAAAATGGCGAGGAAACGAGGGGTGTGCCACAGTCCTGGTGCCGCGAGGAGCACTGAAAGTAAGGATTTATTTCAAACACTAAGAAGTCAGGAATGTAGGCCAGGTCTTTCACTTCACGGTACAAGAACATATAAATAAACTCATGGAGAAGAGAAGGAAAGAAATTCGGATTCATCACTAGAAGGGCCACCTGGGCAGGGGGTGCAGATGCATAGGAGTCAGCATCCAGGGATAGAAGGACAGGAAAGTGGACACGAAAGACCCCTGAGGCAGGACATCTACCCAGGGATGCTGCTCACGCTTCTTAGATGAATCCACTCCACCTTCACCAAGGCCTGTTTGAGCACCATCCCAGCTGGCCCCGCTCCATCCCTTTTCTAGATGAGCCAGAGGCATGGGAAATAAAACAGCTGTAGCTGCAGGACTCACAAGAGAAGACATGAGAGCTAGAGAGATACCCAAACACCGTGTGTGCATGGTGCTGTGTGTGAGCAGCCTGCCCATAGTCCCCCGAGGCCATGTCTTAGCCTTGGAGCAGCTGCTCTTGGCTTCCCTGAGGACTGCAGCAGCATGGTGCTCTCTGAACATGTATGTGTCTCTTAAGGGCCAAGAGGTGACCTGACATTTAAGTAAGTCTCTCAGAGTTCCACATATCCACACATATAACCACCCCAGGGGCTGCAAGGTCCATCTAGAGACTGACAAGAGAGGGCTGCTGCAAACTGCAAACCTAACCTGTCATGTAAAGTTTGGACACTGGAAACATGAGTAAATGGATACAGATTTAAATAAGAGGAGAAACTGGCTGGCTGGCTGGCAAGATGACTGAGTGGGAAACTGTGCTTCCTGCCAAACTTGATCAAACCTCAGTTCAATTTCTGGAACCTACATGGTAGGAGGAAAGAACCATATCCCACACGTTGACCTCTGACGTTCCATGTGCAAGCCATGGCATGTGAAAGCATATGCACTCACGTAGACATAAATGTAATGAAAATAACAAAGAGGAGGTAGGAACAAAGTTTTTTGGTTTTTTTTTTAAAAGAAAATGCTAGAAAAAGATTATATTGCAAGATGGAAAACCAACTGGAAGTCCAACAGCAAGAGGTAGAATGAAACACTTTAGGTAAGCTATAATATATGGGATCAGACCATGCCCTACAATTAAAAGGCAGCGGTGTGGAGTTGGGGGGCAGGCTGGATGGTCAAGTGAGATGTCTAGAACTTCCAGAGCAGCAGAGTTGAGGAAGACATACCGTACACATTGGCCAAAACCCAACTAGCACTATCCATAGTTGTGGCCTATTGATTTTAGTTAATGCTAATGTAGAATTGAAGAGTCATTTGTTCTAATATTTATTTCACACTAATGTAAGACATTAGTAACCTTGGGAGGGAGGGGGCAGTATCTAGGAATTCTATGCAATTTCCATTTTCTTTTATAAACCCAAAACTTCCCCAAAGAATAAAGTCCATTAATTTTTCTTAATGATAAAGCTGTCAGCTGGATACTAGTAAATCACAACTCTGTGTTTCACACAAGAGACAGAGTTAATACAAAATACAGAGAGATTGATGAGAGAAGCCTGGGAACATCAACCCAAAGCAGCCCGGGCTTGCTGCTCTAATTAAGTGAAATAATTAATAAAACAGGAAATTGTTAATTGTGGGGCTCTCTCAGAACGAGGACAGCTCAGTCAGCTGGAGAGATGCTGTTCCAGATTTGAATACATGGCAAAACCTATACTCAAGGCATCAAGTGCAAAACTCAGCAAACGAAAAGGAGGAAGCGTTGGGATCATAGGAAGCTGGTGACAAATACCGAGACACGTTATGAAATGCTGGCACCCAGCCAGATGGGTCTGTGGGCACCCTGAGCAGATCCAGGAAGGGAGCCTCCTTCAAGCAGCTGCTTCAAAGCCCCCCACTGACCAGGTGGTGCATGCTGGGCCAGGCGGCCCATGCTGAACTGGCCTCGGATGGAACACAATGGTCAGGGGAGACAGTCAGGGGTTCTACTCCCTCTGAGAGTCTGGCATAAAGTGGAAAAGCCAGGGAATTGACACGATGCTGCCACCAGCAAGACAACATGAACATGGAACAATTCTGGCTAGTGTTATTATATTATTGTCTATATTTACACACCTCTAAGAAGACCCAGGTTGGAAGGCGATATTAACAGATGGATATGATCAAAATTAATTGTGTAAGTGTAAAGAACTTGGAAAGATTAAATGAAAAGTATTATTTAAAACTAAAAAAAAGAAAATGCCTAGGGCAAGGTTTTATGTGTTTATTTGTTTGCTTTTAACCAATTAAGAGTGGAGCCAGAACTGCGGGGCTGCCTCCTTGGGAAGCTGTCTGACTCTGCCCCAGAAGTCTAAGCCAGTGTCTCATGCTGTATTTACTACTAGGGCAAAGGCCTGAAAAAAATAATGAAGCAGGAAGGCTGAGGTCAGGGCTCCAAGGGTCTCAGTGTGTTGTGAGAGAACACCATCCCTAGCAGAGGTGGTTCAGGCGAAGGATCAGGCAGCCATAGCAGACAACTAGAAAGAGAGTGGGCAAGGCTCAAAATGCATGGCAAGCTGCAGTAGGCAGCCATAGTGAACCTCCAGGAACAATATTATGGTGGATGGACCCAACCTGAAGGTCTCCTGGGAGCCTAGGCAGGGAAGACCCAAAGCCATAGCAGGATCAGCTGATATTCTGAATATCTATTCTTTGTGTTCAAAGAGACAGTTGTGCATTTTACCAATGTTTGGCAATATGGGGGGGGGGGGCTGGAACGAGAGAAGATGTCACAAAGATTCCAGTAGACATTCAGGGAGCGGGGCAACATTCTTTCTAGGCTTGAGTATGTGTGTGTACACCCAGGAGGGTGCCGGAGGCAAATGTATATGGTTTAGATCTCACAAAACATCACCCTGGGCATTTCCTCAAAAGCTTGCCATTCTTAGACCAATATATAAGAAAACTGTGATTTGCTTTGGAAAAAGAATTTGGATAAATTGAACTGGATAGTTCCAGAAACACAACCTATCAGCATTGCCACCTGAAGCAAATGTGAAATCCCACAACATGAAGCCAAAGAGGATGAAAGCAGAAGGTACCCAACAGCCAGGGATGCTGCAAACATGTCCACAGCACTGACAGATGCAGCCAAGCCCCCATGACGCCCTTCAAAGTCATGACATTTCTATTCACATGTATTAAAGTCTGCTGGGACTCCTTGAGGACATCAAATGGGCATCTTATTTTAAAAGATAAATCTAAAATCTGAAAGCAATAGCCAACAGTTTCTTTATGGTACAGGGGGTAGTGTCTAATACTGAGTTGCAAACTGGGGAACCATATTTTTTTCCAAGAGCGAGAGAATCAAATGAAATATGCAGGAAAGCAAAATGCCTTGGGATGTAAATTATATTTCAGTATCAATCTGTTCATATTGCTCATTTGTTTGTGTGTCAAAATAGCTTCCCAAAGAGGATGGCTTCATCCGTGTGTCTGACTTATTAGGATGTTCGGGCTTGAAGTATCTGTGGGTTCAACGTGTTGGTATCCACAGAAGCAGAATCAATATTTTAATCATGCCGAGACTGGGTGAGTAAATCCACTCTCTGGTGTCGCGTGTAATTTACAGCTGGAAAATGATAAATGCAACTCTTCCATATTGAGGACCGAGCCAAATAGCTTAGTTTCTATCAATGTTCCTGCTCAGCCTCAAAAACCCCTCACCAGCTTGGCTTTGAAGAGAAGTACAAATGTTAATCTTGAAATACTGCTGGAGAAATCTTGCTCCTGTACCCCCTCTTTGGGGGGGGTGAGACAAGGTCTTACTATGTAGCCTTGGTTGGCCTGGAACTTTCTATATAGACACACTGGCCTCAAATTCACAGAGATGTGCCTGTCTCTGACCCCTGATCACTGGGATTAAAGGTGTGCGCCACCACTGCCAGCCCAATGTTTTATTGGTGTAGTTTGTCTGCATGTTGTACACCATGCATATATCTGGTACCCAAGGAGACCATCAGAAAGCATCAGGTCCCCTGGAAATGGAGTTACATATGGCTATGAGCTGCCAGGTGGAGCTAAGAATTGAACCAGGGTCCCCTGAGAGAACAGCCAGTGCTCTTAACCTCTGAGCATCTCTCTTGGCCCCTTTTAATAAACTCTTTGATGGTAAGTAGAATTAATTTGCATTGTAAAGTTTTGTGATTTCTATTTATCAGTGTTCTCTGGCCTCCATACTTCCTAAACCAGCCTGTATTGGTTTCATTACCCCCCCCCCAAAGCACCTTTTCAAATCAGTCGCTGCTTCTCCCAGATTTCAGCTGAAACACATGGCTTGAAGCTGTGTATCTCTGGGGTTGTGGCTAGGGCACAGTGTGCGAGCAGGTTAAGGGTCTCACCCTATCATGTGAACCCAGGGTTGATGGCCAATGTCTCTGGTGTGACAGGCTTAAGGTGTTTAGGAACCCTCGGCTCTACAGCTCTACTGCTCTGTCTCCTAGACAGTCAGGCCTCTGTCTCTCTTCCTCTTCTCTCTGTTCTCCTCTTCTGTCCTCCCAGTTTCTGTCATGGGTAAGTTTCCTCCCCTGTGGCAGGATGAGAATGTAGTGGACTCCAAAGTTCAGATTCTGGTGCACCAGAGACTCTGAGAGACAGATCCTTTTAGTTTGCAGTGGTTATGTTCTACAAAAATCACTGAGAATATCAAGGGAATGCTAAACCAATGACCATAGAGACAGACAGTCCCAGCTTGGAGGGATGTTGGAAAGCCACCAACGCATGTCAACTCAACACATGTCCTCAATGTAAGTTCCTGGTGAGTATCACCTGATAATGTACACTGTTTGTGCAGGCGCACGTGTGTGCATATAGACATGTAGTGCATGTGTGTGTGTGTGTGTGTACACATGTGTATTTAGGTGTGGAGGAGTACATGTGAGTTATGTACACGCATGTGAGTGTGTGGAGGCCTGAGGTCAGCTTTGACTGTCATTCCTCAGTGGCATCCTGCTTGTTTTCTTTTTGAAATGGAGTCTCTCACTGACTTGGAATCTGCCAAGTAGGCTAAGCTGGCTGGGCAGCCCACCCCAGTTTCCACCTCCCAGCTCTGGGGTCTCCAGAGTTCACCTTCCCATTGGCTTATGTCATTTGGGTCCTGAGGTCTGTGTGCTGGACAAGATTGTGCTGAGTGAGCCAATTCCCAGCTTAATGTCCATTCTTCATTCATTAGCATGGGACTCCTGGCCAAGAGCACTATGTGAAATGCCTGCAGGAGGTGTGTTTAACACACATATTTCCTCCATAAACCTTCTTGTGTTAGGAACACCAAATAGCTCATTACCATTTTTGGAAGATGCTTTTAAACAGCAAAATTACTAACAGAACAATGTAACAAAACAAAACACACACACACACACACACACACACACACACACACACACAAACAGAACACTAAATAGACTGGAAACATATTATGTGGCCTGACAGAAAGACAGGACCTGGCCTTTAGCCTCAGCTGAGAAACGCAAAGATGCTTTTTACTTCCTTGCAGATGTCTGCTAACGACCTCAGAAGTGCAAGAGGTATCAATTTGGATAGCCAATAAATATTAACAAGTAGACAAATTCAAAAGTGCAGAATCCATAACAAATGGGCATCAGGGATTATATTTTATGTCTCCTTTTTGGTTCCAGTTTGTGTGCACAGCATCTTGGAGGAGGAAGAGTGTGATGTGGGTGCATATTTTTCCACAAAGTGATGTAGGTGCATGTTTTTCCGCTGCTCTGGGGATCCTGGGCATGAGAAGCAAGAACTGTAGCCCACTCCCTGTTTACCTTCTCGAGGCAGTGCCCCCTTCCTTCAAGGAAGAACTACTCCCAGCCCTCCCACTTCGAAGGCTGCAGTTGAAAACAACCACCTAGAGCTTGGCAGGTGGCCCAGTGTGAGCCAGCCTGAGACCCTCACTGCCTCACTTCCCTGGTCCAAGGGAGAGCAACGCCCTGAGCATGGAGCTTCCGGTGCATCCTTTTACGAGTGTGTCTTCAGCTATTGGAGCTGGAGTTCTGCCACCAGAGACAAAGCAAGTACCCGATGTAAGCACAATGTGTGGATAGGTTGGACCCACTCCTTGAACCTTCAAAATGCTTTGTCTGATTAAGACTCTTTTATTTCCCTCAATCTCCTTCTCTTCTTTGACACACTTAGAGCATGAGGCTCCTACTGACTTTTATGATCGTGGAATCCAAGGCCCTTTGCATGCTAGGCAGTATTCCATTACTGAGCTGCTAACATATCCCAGCCCTTGGAGCTGAAGATCTTCCTGCGTGTGTGTGTGTGTGTGTGTGTGTGTGTGTGTGTGTGTGTAACCTAAGACCTCTTGAATGCAAGGAAGATATTCTATCACAGAGCTAGCATCCCTAGCCCTTTTTCTGGTTTTCCTTTGTTTTGGAGACTGGGTCTCACCAAGCTCCCTTAGGGTGTCCTGCAACTTACTTTGTGGCCCAGAAAGTTCTTGAATTTAAATTCTCCCGCCTCAGCTTTCCAAGTAGCAGGGATGTGAGGTCCCATCCCAGAGCCCAGCCACTTGTCATCTTCTTGAATCCAGCTTTCCTGTCTGTTTTTCTCGTTTCAAGAAGTCTTGGGAAAGTGATCTCTCTCTCCCAGCATGAGTGGTCATCCCTCAGTTTTGAAACAGTGCAGTCTTTCTAGATGATGGTTAAGAGCAGGAAGGTGGCCCCAGGAGCAACTGGGTGGTCATGATGAGCATCAGCAGACCCCAGCGCCCCTTGGTAGGGCTTCTGACTCATTTCTGTGAGGTGCCCGGGGGTACTTTCTGTATAGAAGCTAACAGATCTGCACATAGAGCTTGGCAGCTCCTGCTTCCCCTTGCTCCCTGGAAGCTGTTAGGAGACTCCTGATATGTCAGAGTGGAGAGCCAGCCTCTCTGGCTGCTCCATCACTCACAAAACACAGACCTCTCATCTCATCATCTTATCACCCTTCTGGCCCTGGAGAGCCAGCACTGATGCGCTTTGCCTTTCTGGATTCTCTGACATGCTTCTCACCAGTGTGGGACAGTAGCTGCCACTTGCTAGACTTGTGCTTTGCAGAGTCTGGTAGAGACATTTATTCAAGTAACAATCATGTGATCACCTAAAGAGTAGCTAGGTTGTTTGGACCATGTAGACCACTGACTCTCAACCTGTGGGTCATGGCTCCTTTGACAAACCTCTGTCTCCAAAAAATATTTACATTATGATTCATGAAGCAGCAGAATTACAGTTATAACGTAGCAACGAAAATAACTTTATGGCTGGAAGTTACCACAACATGAGGAACTGTATCAAAGGGTCACAGCATTAGGAAGGTTGAGATAGGACCAGAACCTAGCTTGTCTGACCCCAAAGCACCTCAAGTATGATTACCCAGAAGTGACACTACTGTAGAGCATGAGGAAGGATGTAATCGGCCTTTGCCCTGACAGAAGGATGCAGAGGCCCCCTAGAGATGCCAAGAGCCTGACTCATACTTGCAGTCTTCTCAAAGAAAGGGTCCTGGTTTTTTTTTTTTTTTTTCTTCTTCTTCTACTAAAGCATGAACTTTTTCTTTTGTGACAGTTTCACAACATAGCCCTAGCTGGCCTGAAACTCTCTATGTGGACCAGACTGGTCTCCAACTCACAGAATTTCAGCTGCCTCTACCTCTGAGTATTGGTATTAAAGGCATGCACGATCATACCTGGCCCCTGGAGCAAGAATGTTAATATTTTAGTGAAAAAAAGAAATATAAGAAGTAGATTAATCTTCAGTAAGATGGAAACCAAAGTTTTAAAAAATATATTAGAATACAATTTCTATATATTCAAAACTTCTTAGCAAACTGATACATACTGAATTTCTTTTAAAATCATTTGTGTTGATAGCACACATTTTACAAAATTATCCTAAAGAACTCCATGCTTCAACTGAAATCCTTTAAGAGTAATTATTTTCCTATCAAGTTTTTCCATTTTTTTTGTTTTATTTTGCTTTACCTTTGCTTAAAATACAGGAGTTTATGTTCCCAATTTAACTATTACTGTAGTGTTGTTTTGAGATCAGTTTTATAAGCCAACAAAAACACAGTGAGCTACCAACACAGATAAGTCATTTAAAAAAAGGAAGATTTTTATGAATTTTTACATTTATTCTTTGACAATGTTATACATGTATACATTGTATCTTCATCATATCCACTCAGATCTACCCAGGGCTCCCCCATTTCTTCTGTGTTCCACCTTCATGTCTTTTTTATAACTCATTAAGTCCAATTTGTTGAGTGTGGGGTCACCTTTTCCCTGGGAACAGGAGCAACTTACCAGCAGCCTACACATGGAGATTTTATACCCAAGTATGGCTCTCTCCTTTTTACCCTCTTTCAGCATCTTGGGCCAATCGTGTTTCAGAGAAGCCAAGGATATCAGTTCAGGTCCTCCACTAAGCTTGCTTTTAGTCTTGCCCAGCTCATAGGAAAGGATTTGACAAAGTGCCCAGCTGTGACAGTGGTCTGAGTGGAGAGATCAAAGAGAGACAAGTGCACTTGGAACTGGATGGAACCGGCTCAGCACCTTCACCCCAAGCTACTAGCCACATGGGCCGCTGGACCTCGGACAGGGAACCTGCAAGCTGAGCTGTGCTGCCAAGGTATTAAGCCCAGCAGATGTCAAAGAAAAGGGTGGGAAGTATCTCAGCAATTGCCTGTTTATGTTGATGATGTGGTGAGATGAAACGTCAGGTCTACTGGGATAAATAACATACATAATGAGCATTAATTGACTCTCTTCTCAAGTTCATTGTGACCCCCAGATCATCAGTGACACACCTGACCCACATCTGAGGCTCACAATTGGGCTTTTGATGTAGAACATCGAACTAGATAAACAAAATACTGAAGCAAATTAACATCATTCCCTCCAGAATCTTCTGGGGCAGGATGGCTAATCCTCAGCATCAACTTGAGTGGATTTTTAGAAACACCTAATAGGCACATCTCTAGCTGTGTGAGTTTCCAGAGAGGTTTACCGAGAAGGGAAGATCCACCCTGCATGGGAGTGGCACCATCTCCTAGGCTTGGGTTCCAGGCTGGAGAAAGGAGAAAACAATATTATTCATTTCCCTCGGCTTCCTGACTGGATCCGATGTGACCAGCTGCCTCGTGCTCCTGCCACCACAGAGTTCCTGTCTCTGCCCTGTCTCCTCCACCATGATGGACTGGTCCCTCAAACTGTGAGCCAAAACGAACTCTCCCCTCCCTAAGATGCCTTGGTCAAGTATCTAGCCACAGAAAAGCAGGGAGCTGGGAATGTGGGAGCCACGGAAGGGAGGAACTCAGAAGCAGGAACACGCTCAGGAACAAACTCTGAAAATCCAGACAGGCTGTAAAATTTATGATATGCATTTCTCTATAGTCAAGAATCTGCAGGGGGTCTGAATGAAACACATGGGTGACTTTGGAACCTAATTAAAGCTGTGAATTAATTGGACAGATAGTGACATAGTTTGTTTTATGTTGCTGTGATAAAACACAGCAGGAAAGCATTTAATTTGGCTTACATGTTATGATCCACCAGTGAGGGAAACCAAGGCAGGAATCTAGAGGCAGAAACTGAAGTGGGGACCACAGAGGAGTGTTGCTTGCTTGCCACTCTTCTTAGACAGCCCAGACACATCTGCCTAGGGAATGGCACTGCCCATAGTGGGCTGGGTCCTCCTATCAACTACCAGGCAGACACAATGCTCCACAGGCCAATCTGATAGAGGCAGTCCCTCAGCTGAGGGTCTCCCTTTCCAGATGCATCAAGCTGGTAAGTGAAGCTAACTAAGACAGATAGGGAGGCCTCAAAGCAGACACTACTATTCTCTGTTGGTCCCACTGGAATTCATCCTCAGTAGGCAGAGTAGGTATGGCCTCCTGTTACTGGCAGATTTTTCCCGCCAGCCTGCCTGCCGCCGGTCTGGGCCCACAGCCGCACCAGCCCCAAAGACTCTGAGACTCTGTATTTGATACAATCCTGTTGGCCAATTACCATTATTGTTTATGGGCTAGCTCGGTCTTAATTATTAACCCATTTCCACTTATCTAAGTATTTCCACGTGGTCATCTTATCCGGGAGCCGCTGCAGGCATCATCTTTCTCCCAGGTCTACATCTTGACTCCTCCTTACCACTTCCTCTTTCCTCCTCCTAGTCTCCTAGCCCCGCCTATCTAGTTTTCTATTGGCCAACAGGGCTTTATTAATTGACCAGTATGAGAAACATATTTACAGAATAACATCTCCCATCAGCCTCCTTCATACCTAACTGGTGTTTGGGCTGGCTGGAGGTGGGGGGAAACAGGAGGGGGTTCATATCTGGACCTGTGCTTGTTAGGTCAGATGCTAAACTGATACATGTGCCACCCACCCCAGAACTCCTGTCAGATGGCTGCTCTTCAAGCCAAGCATAGCCCTACAGACTAATCTCTTCCTTTGGTCAAGGGTTTTTATTCTGTAAGTCTTACTCTGTCCCTGTAAGTAAAATATCCCTTATGCTACTCTCTGCTGGCCCCGCTGAACCCAACCAATAACCAAGTGAATTCAGAATCAAAGGTAAAAATGCCAATTCCACCAGAGGGTGAATCAGCCATGTTCCAAACACCGGGTTGGTTTCTATGGGGTGTGGCCTTAGAGCCCTGTGCAGAGCCAGCAGGGTAGAATGGGTGTGGGTACAATGAGAGAGGGGGAAATGCCTCTTGGGCCAGCATACTAGGCCTCATGCGTGCTGCCATCGTCTCCTAGCTCCAAGAGAATGTTTCCACCCACCCAGCCTCCATGTTTCTCTGTGTAAGATGGATTATGCCCCCTTTGGACAGCATTGGGAAAGCTGGCCCAGAGAGGAGATTGCCACTATGCAGCCCATGGCTTCTTGGGTGCTGACTAGTAGGGAAATGCAGGCTATCACTAGCCTGGCAGCAGTGGTGACCATTCCTGGGAGTGAGGAGAGGAGGCAGAGGTACCCTTTTCTTCACCTTCAGCTCCCTCTCCAGTCACCAGCAGCAGGACAGCCACTGTGAATCTTCCCCAGATGCCACCATCAGGTCTTGGCATGAAGGAGCCATACTGAAGAGTACATGTCACCTGCTGGCTGTCTGAGTGGAGGAGCCCACAGCTGCTGGGACAGCTGCTCTTGGTGGCTCCCGTCACCTCCTGTCACAGCAGAGACTTTGGGGGTAATCTTGTGTTATGTTTTGCTCTTTTGCCTTTTTGGTGAACCTGCAACCCAGCTTCCAAATATATCACATATGGAGGCTTATTATTGCTTATAAATGCCCAGCCTAATCTTGGCTTGTTTCTTATCAGCATTATTTAACTTAAGTTACCACATCTACTTTTCCCCTCTGGGCTTTTCTCTTTCTTATTTCTGTATATCTTACTTTCCTTCTTACTCCATGGCTGGCTGGCTGGCTGGCTGGCTGGCTGGCTGGCTGACATCCTCCTTCCCTTCTCTTGTTACTCCTCCTATTTATCCTCTCTGCCTGCCAGCCCCACCTCTCCTTGCTCCTGCCTCTCTATTGGCTGTTTAGCTCTTTATTAGGACCATCAGGTGTTTTAGACAGGCAGAGAATCAGAATCACAGCTTCACTGAGTTAAACAAATGCAGCATAAACAAAAGTTACACACCTTAAAATAATCTCCTACCACAGGGCAGCACTCGCCTTCCCTCCCCGTTTGACTCTCATACCATCTTCATACATATCCTGGAGTCTCCTGCTTCCTGTTCCCATCAGCTTTGTGCCACTCAGCATCCCAGGGTTCCCTGCAATTTCTTGTCTCTTTCTGCTCTGTAAGCTTCCTCTGCTTCCACTCATGACCATCACTTCCCAGCCTCAGCTCCTTATTGAGAAGCTGTCAGCACCCTGCCTCCTGGTGTCCCTTCTCTCTGTACCACACCTGGAGGTCACTGTTCAGTTCTCTGAAACCCTTCCCTATGGCTGATAAGCCCTTGACCTTGCCATTTCAAACCCAGTTTGCTTGCACCCTGTGTGAGTTAGCCACTATCAAGTGCTCCCTGCCCAGTACCAGACCGAGAGTGAAAACTGGAGCAACTGGGAAGCAGCTAAGAGGGGCAGAGATCTGACCACTTCCCCTCTCCTGCCACTACTGTGGCAGTGGCTGAAATTGACCATGGCAGGCAGTTTACTTAGTGGACACTGTGAGTAGCTATTTTCTCAACATTGATATACTCCCTCGGGAAGGAGGGAGGCTCTGTAGACTCAGGAAATAAAAGCACCTGAGGCCTAAGAAGCCCATGAGAGATGCGAGATTCCCAAGGTCCCTCCCACATTGTAGAGGCAGTAGCAACTGCTGAGGAGCCTCCCCAACAGGCAGTCTGTCATGCAGCTCCAGGAATCGGGGGGAGGGGATCTTTTTGGAGATGCAGCCGCCCTGAGTCCCCTCATGTTTCTTTGGGTAAAATTTTTCACACATACCCCTGCAGGCAACCCAAGACAGCTCACAGGCTTGCCAAGCTAGACTTGGGTGGGAACATGTCTTTGGTCTTCAGTTCCCTATCTGGGGTGAATAGTCATTTGTTCATGTCTCCCCAGGAAATGTCATACAACAGGCACTCCAATTCCTCGTCCCATTGAACTTCTCCCTTCTGCTTACCTTCTGGTCTTTGAGAAGACTGCCTGCTTTACCACAGCCAGTGAGAACGTCTTCCGTCTCCTGCTTCCTTTCCCCTGTCCCCTATGCTTTCTCCCTTCCCCCGCCCACCTCTACATGTCTTCTTCAGAACAGACCTGACATGTCCGACATCTCCACTGGCCCAAGTCCATCCAGCCTTCCAGAATGAAACTGTCCCTCCAACAGTTGGATTCTGGCTCATTCATAGTTACCCACTGCAGACCCTGACAGTACAGGACCTGAGCCAAGCTGAGGGTTTACATGACCTCATGAGTCCATCTTGGTTCATCCCTGATGTACTCACACTCTAGTAATCCCTTGACATTCTCTGCTTTCCAGCACCCACCACCTCCAAGATGCCAACCACACAAGGTTTCGTGGTGTTATATACAAACGAGAAAACCTTTAAAATGGGTGGGTACCAGACCCACCATCTCAAACACCTTTTTTTTTTTTTTCTTCACTAAAACAGAAGGAATTTCACATGATCAGGAGCCACGCCTGCTGCTTGGATCTCCAAGATGCACACTTCTTCCCACAAGGTGAAACTCAGAGGATCTCACTGCGTGCCTGGATGCCTGTCTAAATTATGCAATTCCTAACCTGGAGTTCTATGAAGTCTGGCTGACAGCATCCTTCGCACCTCGTGCACACCTATTAAGTCCCACAGGGATGAGTCCTACTGCAGATCATCAATTCACACTGCTTATCACATGAATGGATGTTCTGAAAAGTCTGGGTAACCTTCCATGATTATTAGGACAAAGACTACAAGGACTGACCATTGAGATGACAGGTGACCAGTCCTGTCCGTCCCCTCTGCAGGGACACACAAAGCAAGCAGGGGATGGCTGAGTCTCGCTGCTATTCATCATTATCTCACACTTCCTGGGAAGAATCAGAGGCTCTGAGAGTCCCACATCATCTCATTTTAAAGCAGAGTCCAGGGTTATCTTAAGCCCGAGACCTAAAATAAAAATATCCAACTTGGTAACCTAGCACCTGCCTGTCATGTTTTCAACCAAATCTGACCCAGAGACTCACAAGAATGCTGGCCGTCTACCCTGTAACCCCATTGATTCTTCTAAGCAAGCTTTGCCCTCTCTACCAGCGGCAGAGTGCAGGGCTGTCTGGCAGCCTCTTCTTATTATCTGGCCCTGGGTCTTCCTGTTGTAAGTCACACCATACAACAGGGCGCATATGGGAGGATTATTGGAAGAGGAGAGAGAAGGAGCAGAGAAGGGGGCAGAGACTGGCCCCTGGGGAAAAGAGTGGTGGTGGGGGGGGAGGTGGGGGAGAGGGAGGGGGAGACAGGGATACAGAGAGAGGGGGGGAGGGGGAGAGGGAGAGGGAGAGGGAGAGGGAGAGGGAGGGAGAGAGGGAGAGAGAGAGGGAGAGAGAGGAAAAGAGGGAGAGAGAGACAGTGTGCTAATCCAGGTGGATTAGTCTGGGTCAAAATGCCTTCATTCAGCCAACCAAATATAATGTTCAAATTATTGCTAACCACACATGACTACAACCCACACTGCAGGACCACAGCGCAACCTGACTCAGGTGACTCACTGGGTTCTTTCCTGGTTAATGCAGGAGGCCACCGCTGCAGTTGGAAGTGAGGTATAGTGAAACAACCTCTCACAGGCTCAGCCACCCTCCAGTCCCCATGTCTGCAGATCATCTGGGAGCTTCATGAACCCGTGCAGCCCCAAACCTGCCACACCGTTTGTTTTCCTGCCACCGGAAGCAAAGCACTGGGACAACGCAGCAGAAGCAGAACACCCAGATGGTGTCTTTTTTTTTTTTAAACATTAGTTATCGTATTCATTGTCTCACCTATGTTATTGTTTTCATGGGAGACAGTTCATGTGTTTAAGGTTTGCTTGCTAGCTGAAATAATCAAACCCTGAAAGTTGTGACCTCATCAATGGCTGACTCCCTCTGTGCATCCATAACATGATGGCATTACTAGGAGGTGGTGGGGAATAGAAATGGGTCCTCATTTGGGGGAAGTACATCATGGAGGCACACCCTGGGAAGACAGACCTTGTCCTGAAGAGTTGGGGAATTCTCTCTGCTACCTGGCTACCATGTGGTAATCATCTCTGTTGTCATGCCCCCCCCTGCCATGGATGTTCTGACTGTAAGTACTTCCTCCTTCAAGCCATGTAAAGCAGGTATTATATCACAGCAATGGACAACTGGCTAGCATGGATGCTGTAACAAAATATCAGAGACCAAGCAGCTTAAATGAAAATACATACCAGAAATCCAAGATCAAAGTATTGTCAAATCTGAGTCCTTCTGAATCTCCCTGGATTTTAGGTAGCCTCCTTCCTGTTGAATTCTTATGGTCTTTCCTCCATGCGTGTATCTTGGGCAGCTCTCTTGGGTATCCAAATTCTTACTTCCTGTGTGTTCTGGGGAGGGGAGCAGTATATGTGTATGCATTGTAGGTACATGAGTGTGTGGGTCACTTGTGCAAAGGTTAGAGCAGAAAATGAGATGTCTTTCTCTATTGTGTCCACCATATTGCCTTGAGACAGACTCTCAGTAAACCGGACCCTCACACTTAAGCTGGACCGGCTGGTCAGTGAGCTCTGGGGATGGACCCGGCTCCCCTTCCAATGCTGAGGTTACAGGCATGCACAGTCATGCCTGGCTTCTTTCTTTCTCTTACCTCAGCACTGGGAATTTGAACTCAGGCCCCCACACTTGTAGTGTAAACACTGTTAGCCTCTGAGCTATCTTATAGTTGTATCTTATATCTCTGAGCTATCCCCAGTCTCCAAATTCCCACTTTCCATTATATGAGGGTCCAAATCTGATACCACATGTTAACATAGGCACCTTGGTTGGGACCTGGTCTCATCTAGTCAAATGTTAGGGTATGGCAGGGTTTTAAGAACTGAATTCTAGCAGGGGGTGGAGACGCATAAGCTAGTTCATAATAGACAAGATTTATTCTCTTTTATGGCTTCAGATACTGGCTATGCCAAGCCTAACCATGCACCCTGTGTGAATGTCTTAACCTCCTAAGCTGCCTGAAGCACTCACAGAACACTAGCCTGCTGGGACCACTTAAGTCTAAGGACACAACCCCCACCCCCCAGGGCTCTACCCTTGCCACCACCCAGCAGCCTCCAGGAGGTCTCGGTCCAGAGCTATGGGAAGCCGCTGTTCTTTATTTTGGCAGGAACCCTGTGTTTACATTCTGGACATAAAGAGGAAAGCAGGGCATTATTCTAACTTCCTCTAACCAAAGGCTTGATACTAAAACTGTTGCCTCCTCTGAAGCCATTGAAGAGCTATAGTCCAGTTGCTTTCCTGCCTTTCCATTTCTCAGCTACAATTTTTAAAGTAACTCTTCTGTGTTTCAAGTTGTTTATTTTTTTCATTTCTGTTGTCTAAATATAGAGCCATAACAATTAACATATTGTCACTTAGTAGATTGATACAGTGTTATTTACACCCAGTCCTCTTCTGTTTTTATAATCTAAGGAACAAGATAGTTTCCAACTTTTAAAAGATTCCTCTGCATTGTCACCAACCAACATTCTGTTTTTAAGATATTTTAAGAGATTTGTGTGTGTGTGTTTGCTTGCACGTGTGTTATGAGCACCACATGTGTGCAGTACCCACAGAGGCCAGAAGATGGCATTGGGCCCCCTGGAATTCGGTTACAGAGCCTCATGAAATACCATACGGGTGCTGAGAATTTGTGTCCTCTGCAAGAGCAGCTAGCCCTTTTAACCAATGCACCATCTCTCTAGTCCCTAAAATTCTATATTTTTACTCTACTTTTCCCAGTTCTCCTACTTTTTTTTTTTAAGCTGACTTTCAATTTCAATGGACACAAGACTGAGAAAATGGAAAATCATTTTCCCGATAACACAGTATCTCCTCTACTCATAACCAGTGGGAGGAATGACATCCAGAGGCCTGTTTGTCAGAGTATAATCACCCAGTCTACTCTGTTTAATCTTCTTCCCACCTTTCAGTAAAACCATGTTGTCTGAAACCCATCTGACCTTCTCAGCCCCACATGTTTCTTTCTAAACATCTGCATGAAAATGCTTCAATGGGTGCAAGCTCGTGTTCCTTCCCTGGGTGGGTCCAATCTCGGTCCTCCTTAACTGGATGCACTGCTGAGTGACCACCTGCCCTTTCTCAGCAGTGACCACTGCCCTTGCTCACAGGCTCGCCATGAAGGTCTTGGAAGTGGCAACGGCTACCAGAGTTTTGTGTTAAAGGATAAGGGAGAATCTTTTCAGTCCTGGGATCTAGTAGCTTGCAAAAACACTGCCACCTTTTAAGGGAATACAGCCCTTTGATTTTCCTCAAGAAAATAGAAGGAAACATTTAACTAAATATGAAAAAAGAAACCCACAAGTAGAAACAGAGGAAAATCTCTCCTTCAGGTTGGATTAATTCATAAAGGTAATGAGAAAATGGGAAAAGAAACCACTGGGAGTCTGCGTAATTCTCTGTGCAATGTGAAGGTTGTGGTACTAAGTTCACAGGTAGTTTTTTTTCACACCTCTGGGCTCAACACCACTGCTTGCCTTCACAGGACCCAACATGTTGGGCCTCCACAATCACATGTCCAATGGCACTGTGTGTTATGAACATCAAAATGTATTAAGTAGGAGCTGGAGAGACAGTTGAGTGACTGAGAGCACTTGCTGAATAATCATGAGGAGGGGGCTCAGATCCCAGCACCCATGCAACTTGCCATGTGTCCCTTACATTCCTGTAACCCTATCTCTGATGGAGACCAAGCTAGGAAGATCACTGGGGCTTGGTGGTTTCCAGAATTGCCAAGATAATATGAGCCATGGGTTCAGGGAAAGGCTGTCTCACAGGAATAGGAGTATGAGAGAGGAAGACATCTCATGTGTTCTTCTGGACTCTACACATGTGCATGTGTGCATATACTCAAAGACATGTAAACATAGAGATAAGAAAATTTTTAAAAATGTATTCAGTGACTATATGAATGAATAAACCAATGAATTATGTGAAGGGATGAATGAATTACTAAATGGACAATGGAACAAGAATTACATCTTTCTACAGATGTGGGCCTGAATCTCCAACTTGACAAATTCTGGAATCAAGGCATTTCTTTTGGAAGTCTCTGGTTCCTCCCTCTATTCTTGGGGGAATGCAGAGCAAAACACATCTCCACCCCACCCAGCTTTCTCATTAATAGCATACAAGGCAGAGAGCCTTGTAAGTGTTCATTCTCCATCTGAGTAATGGACAGAAAGCCTGGAGGGAAAAAAAAATTAAAAGATCTGAGAAGCCACACTCTATTGGTGTCAGCAAACAAGGAGACATTGCTATAGAATCTACAGCTGTTAAAGAAGAAACAATGTAACATTTAAACAACTCTGTGTAGTCTTGACAACTTAAATGAGCAAAAAGTCATTGAAAGACAGGCTATCAAACTCACTAAAGAGGAAATAATGTAAGAAGCCCAATATTGATACAAGACTTTTAATTTGTGTTTTAAAATTCCCCTTTCACAGAGAATCCATTGGCCCAATGGCTTTACTGGTGAAATATAACAAATATTTAAGGAAGAAATTCTAGTTCTAAATGAACTTACCCAGGGAATTGGAAAAGAAAGAATACGTTTGAGCTCATTCTACAATGCAAGAACCCAAAAATCATTAAAGAGGCTTGGCCAAAATGATATGGAATAGCTTTCCTAAAAACAAATGTAAAAATCTTAACATTTTGGCAAATGGAATTCATACATAGAAGGAAACAAGCCTGTGCTAGGAGACTTTCCCAGTTACCATGTCAATGAAAACCCACAGAGCAAGCCATGTCAAATCTAAAAGACTGGACGCTGCCTTCTCCCTATGGTCAAAGATAAGGACTGAGATATATGCTTTTATTACTTCTGTTTCTGGAGGTCCTGAGCCAGTTCAATAAGATAATAAAAAGAGGGGGGGGTGAAGAAAGAAGGAAAGGAGAGAAGGGAAGGAGGGAGGGAGGAAGGGAGGAACGGAGGGAGGGAGGGAGAGAAGGGGATGTGGCTCAATTGATAATATCTCCCTAGAATGCATGAAGATTTCAATTGGCTGGTGGGGACAGTGGCCCATACCTGTAATTCCAACACTTGGGAGGCAGAAGCATAAGATTAGGAGTGCAAGGTCGTCTTCTACTACAAAAAGCATTTAAGGCTGCCTTGGAGAGAGGTGGGGATAGGAAGAAGAGATTAAAGTCACCGTGTTTGGAAAGACGATTAATGCTGCCTTTATTCTATTGTGACACGACTGCAAGCTTTCACCAAGAGATCTAAACATTAGAAACGCCAGTCGCAATCCCATTAAATGTATAAAATCCTCGCGGAATAAGTTAGATGGAAGATGTGCAAGAGCTATGCACAGAAACCATGTTGTTCAGAGGAACCAAGGGAACATAAATAAACGAGTGGGGGTTGTGGCTTGCTTAAGGGTTTGAAGGCTTGATATTACCAGGCAATAGTTTCCTCCCATCCCTTCCACAGAATCATCAGAGCCCCAATTCACATCCCCGAAGAGCTTATGGTACAGTACGTTCAGGCTGATTCTCAAGTCTGATGTAAGTCAAAAAGGGAGGATCTGCAGTATCAAAAATCGCATTGCAAAGAGTAAAGTTTCAGAAGTTAACTTCCTGAACTCAAGACATTCTGAATCCACAGAAGCTGTCACATTCCAGAGTGAGTATAAGGCTTCAAAAACAGACCCAAGTAAAGTGTTCAGAATTAGGTGCTAACACCTATGTGAGCCTCTGACCCCCCCCCCAAAAATGTGCAAAGGCAACTCTGTGAAAAAAAATTGTCAACAATAAAGCTAGAATCATTTAGTTAGATTTCTATATATTAAAAAATATGAACATTGATCCACATCTCACATCATGTATAAAACTTAATTCAAAATGTACCACAGACCCAGATATAAAGCCTAAACTTGTAGAAGACTACAAGCTAACCTAGCAGACTATCTGTGACCAGGGTCTTTATATAGCCCTGACTCTCCTGAAACCAGCTCTCTAGACCAAGCTGTCCTCAAACTCAGAGATCTTCCTGCTTCTGCCTTTCAAGTACTAGGATTTAAGGTGTGTGCCACGACTGTCCAGCCAGTTTCATGTCGTGTGAGACTAAAATACTTCAATTTTTTTCCTTCAGTAGGGACTGCCTTAGGGAACCAGACTTGTCTCCCAGTCCTGGCTCATAGTTTCTATATCTCAGCCCCAGGGTGTTGAAATGTGTTCCTCATCCTGGCCTCATTTGTATCCTCTCCCACTTTTAAAGAGTCATGTGATTATTCTGGGCTCCCAGGATAATCCAGGATAATCCTTCCATTAAAAACCCTTGTTTAATCAGATCCACAAAGTCCTTTATGCTGTGTCAGTTCTTACAGCTACACGTTCTGAAGGACTGGTAGGAGCTTTTGAGCAGTTTGCTCTGCCTGACACAGACCTAAGCTGAGCCCTTTTCTCCCTCGGGAAGACCAGTGCACATGGTATGATGCTGAGCTGAAAATGAAATCTCCTGGGCATCTCAGGACTGAGGAAATGGATGTGTTGAACTAATCGGTACCCTCCACTCACCATGGCTCTTCCTGGAGTGAACTGTAAGAAGACTGACATTCTGTGAGAGAAAGTGATCATTAGGGGGCCCTGGTGGCCAACTGCAGTGTCATTCAGGGTGACATCTGAACCTCCTCGATTGTCACCACCCCAGCTGAGAACATCTAGTTTCCACAGTGCCAGCTGGAGCTGTTGAGAACACTGGCATCACTTGACTTCAAGTTATGGCTCTGAGGCCATGACTTCTTGCCATCAAAATAACCAGTTGGCTTCAAAAAAAATTAACAGATTGATTTTTTTTTGGACAAGCTGACCAGGAGCAATTTCTCTTCAACATAATGAGCCAGACAGATGTGTGCTTTTCATCCACTAACTTATCTTGTGTCCTAGCAAATAAAGGGTGCTAGTTACACAATGGATTTTGGGTACTAGGAAGGCTTTGGTCAGGGTGAATGACACCCCTGAGATCTTGGTTAGACATGGCTGTAATTAAGAAGACAGTTGATATAGGCTGGCGCACCCTTTGGAATATTGATGCATGGAATTAATTTTATTCTTGTTGCGGCCATCAGCTTCCAAGTCCGTCATCCTTCCCTTTTTCTCTGTGATGCCAGTACCTTCCTTGCAGGTTTAGACCACCATTCTTACGTGCTATCATCAAACCCTACAGGGGTTTTGGGGGGATAATTCATAGCCATTATTAATCAGTGAAGAAATTTGTGTCTTTAACGGATATGTCCTCAAACAGAACAACCTGACTTTGG